>OY735254.1:1433984-1619511 GCA_963457715.1 Argyresthia albistria | reverse complement strand
TCCGAATCGGCATAACATACGCAAGTTTTTAAAGGTATTATCTCATTCCGTGCCAAGTATTATTTTTTCAGGACAAGCGGCCAAAGGAGTGGTTAAAGTTTGTGCAAAATATTTAAGCTTTGACTAATTCATCATTATCTCGTATTTTACATTAGTTATCGACAAAATAATACTTAGGTCGTCTTAAGTATCTTATAGCAATAGCTTAGAAATAAAGAACATGTAAAAGAAAGGGATAGGCAAGTAATGGCATGCCCTAACAATGTAAAAAATGGGGATTTTCATGAAAAAATTTAAACCGTCAATATCTCGAATTACATGAAACTTTCACTGAGGTCAAGTTGGGCTCATTCGATGCGCCTAAGGCAGGTCTACCTTCGGTGTCGCTGTGGCGCGAGAGTTTTGGGACACCCTGTATATTTAAAAATCGCATTTCCCTACGGTTGGATTTTGGTATTCAAATAACAGTCGGTACATTTGTTATCCAACAGGTATAAGACAACAGATTCGGTTCATTCTCTGGACTAATTCGGCTCATTTTATTTTTGGAATATTCGTTTAAATTCAACGAAAAAAACGCATAAGAAGAGATTTTTTTAAGTCATACGTTCCAGTTTTATACGTTTTTTTTTTAAGTCATACGTTCCAGGAGGGTGCTCCGTGGTCTAGTGGGTTTCACCTTGCTTCTCACGCTGGAGATGCAGGTTCGAATCCCGGTGCTGACCATGTACCAATGAGATGATTAATTTGTCTTAAGTACATTATCGGACACTCCGTGTTTCGGATGGCACGTTAAGCTGTAGGTCCCGGCTACTATCACTACTTCGTAGTATGTAGTAGTCGTAAAACCCCTCCACCAACCCGCACTGCGCCAGCGTGGTGGAGTATGGCTCAATCTTACTCGGATCCGGGTAAAGGCCTGTGCCCCTCGGTGGGGACATTAATGGGCTACATTTACATATACGTTCCAGGCTGATTTATTTATTTATTTATTTATTTATTTATCAGCGATTTATTTTGATACAGCAGGCCCATTTCAATTAGTATGCAGGAAGCGAATTTCATAGTTCTGCTGTCGAGTTGTTGCCTCAATATGATAGTTATACGTAAAAGGTCATAGGAAGTACAGGGTGTAAGAGAGAGGGGTATAAAAATAAAGTCGCAGCAGCACATACAATGTTATGACTTCTAGTAACATGTTGGTGTTAGTTACAGGTGTTACAACACTGCTTAGTTAACAATAGCAATGAACAAACTTAAAATGTAAGAAATTGTAGGTAACTAGCGTGTAAATAAAAAAATTGACAACCGAGATACAGTGTTTTCACTAGTTCGGTTGTCACTGATCCCTCCTAGTAAATGTAGCCCATTAATGTCCCCACCGAGGGGCACAGGCCTTTACTCGGATCCGAGTAAGATTGAGCCATACTCCACCACGCTGGCTCAGTGCGGGTTGGTGGAGGGGTTTTTACGACTACTACATACTACGAAGTAGAGATAGTAGCCGGGACCTACAGCTTAACGTGCCAGTATTTTACGAAAGTCTCCTAGTCTCCTAGTATTTTACGAAAAATGTTCCTAATTAAGTATCTCCTTATTTTAGTAAGTACATAGAATCTGTGTAAACCATGTTATCTGTCAATAAACAAATTTCATTTCATTTCAATCTATGCCATCCCTTTAGGAAATGAAGTCCGTAAGATCCTTCGCAACAAGCTAACTATGCAAAATAGTGAGACAATTTTGGCATATTTGCCATACTTGAAAAGCTCTGGGGCAACGGAGTGCAAGAGAGTAAAAATAATAATATAAAATTAACTTCGCAAGCAGAAAATTATCAGAAAATGATTACTCACCTTTGGTCGGTAGCTACACCTTACGCACCATGTTAGACTTCTGTGATACAGGCTCGATCGTTGGCTGGTCGAAGGCGGGGCTTATTATCCTGGGCCTGGGAGGGATCAAAAGAGGCGTTAACCACCCCTAACGGACGAACCCCATTGGCTGTTCGCCCGAAGGGTGTGACCTACGAAAGCTATTCAGTTGCGATTGATTACTCATCTATTATTTAAGCTATATTGGGTTCTGAAAGAATGATAGCTTTATAGCATTGCATAATGGCCAACCAGTAATAACAATGTATCTAACTGCGATGGTTATTAGAGCTACCCGGCAAATGTACGATTTAAATTGCGGTGATATTCCGTGATATCTACCTTATATCTACTAGAATAGCAGCCAAAATCTGAAAGTGTGGTTTGGTGACAGAAAATGGAAAACTCGATTCACATGTGACAGTATAATGATAGGTTTGGGTCACTTGGGCCTTAGACCAGGTGAATAGGCAAAGTAACTATAGTTCAAATTAGGATATTGTTGAAATTAGTGGTTGAGTGTGTGTAATGTGTAGATTTAAATCAGTATCTTGGGTGCTCACATAAATCTGACGCTGACTGTACTAACTTTGTCTAACAAATGTCAACCTTACGGATGTACTTTACAAAGAAAACCAACAGTGTATTTAGGAATCTATTTATTCCAGTCCCATTTTTATGTACGAATTTTTATAAAACAGGATAATCTAACTAGTCTAGAAGAGGTTACACAAATGTATTCGCAGTGGCGAATCTGTGGTAGGTAGGATATTAAAGTTTTCACCGCGCGCTGGTAGATATTATATTTTGTGCTATCACAGTGACAAATGTAATGGCCTATCACCGTTCAAGATTCTTTGCTGTTTCGTATGATCTATCATACATAACATAACATAATATTAGGCCCTATTTAAAAGGTCGTAATTAAAAATCGAGAGTTTTGTTGCTGCCCACTTAGTTTGTTTGGTGTAAACTAATTGACACAACAAATAGTCATCGTACGGTGTACATGAGCCATTCTTCGGCAGTTTCAAGCAACATTTTAAGTAAGTATTATTATATTTTCTATCATAACGAGACCCACTTTGAGAACTTAAGTAAGTTGCGATGGTATTTGCTATATACAATACATATTGCTGGAATATTGCCCCGAGCATTAAACATTTCGCAATAAGTAATTATAATAAATAAGAATAGTTTCTTTGTGAAACATTTGCATATGTTTTGCAGCTAATCCTCTAAAATGGTCAATGCAGCTTGATGTATAACATCTACTTAGGTTTAGTGTAAATGACAACCCTCAGTAGGGTTAGGTTAAAGCCCAAAAGGTAAAAGCGAGTAACAAGTTTAATCTCGTCTTGAGTGTAGTTTGACATAATATACAGGTTTAATAAAAAGGTGTAGTCTTCACAAATTAAAAGGCCCGTTTTGACAGTTCACGCCCATGAAGTTTTAACCCCTAACGCGTAGGTAATAGAAGCGGTTTTCCTAGGTGCAACTTGTACGTTTTGCTTGTACGCAACAGTTTTCAGGCTTTTATTACCTACGCATTAGGGGTTAAAACTTCATGGGCTGAAGTGAGTGAGTGAGTGAACTGTCAAAACGGGCCTTTTATTTTGTGAAGACTGTAGTCATATTTTAGTTACATTACACTACTTCACTACACCTTTTTGTTACACCTGTAAATATGCTAATAAAGAATGTCAGTCACCGTGGGCCGTGGCCTCCAACTTAAGGTGGGACTGCACTAGGCGGAACTGCACTGCAGCGGAACTGCGCGACACGACGCGGTAAAATAAGGCAAAGATATGGAGCAATATGCACTACGCAGCAACGAAACTACACTGCAGCGGAACTGCGCGGCAAAGTTGGGCAACTAGGCAAAACTTACGCTACCACACGCCCCCACCCCTCCCTTCTCTCTCTATCTCTTTCGTTCTTTGTTCGAATGACGGACGAGACTGTCGCGCTGCTGTAGTTCAAATGCGGTTTACCAAAAAATACGCATCGTGTCGCGCAGTTCCGCTGCAGTGTAGTCCGCCTAGTGCGGTCGCACCTTTACGGGTCTATTAATACTTAATTAATAAATACTCGTCATATTAAAGAGAATTAGCCGGAACACATACACTATTAAATAACGATAGTTAGAACATATAATTTCAAGTAACAAAATAATTACTACGTGAAATAACAATAAAGTAGACGCCCGATTAGTGGCGCTATTTCGGCCCTACAACGTAGTCACGTAAGCACGCTAGCTGCTCAAATAGATCTACACGTCAAAAACAGCCAGAAATATCTACACAGCTGAAATGCCTTCTAATACCATCATCTACTTGTATAGTTGCTATCCTGGATGTTATACACAATCGATCGCAATACCACAGATACTATAATGATATTATAATAATAATAATAATAATAATACTTTATTATTATTATTATTATTATTATAATATCATACTAATACTAGTGTCCGACCGAACGTTCGGGTTCGGGTTCGGGTTCGGCAAGGTTCGGCAGAAAAATGCAGGTTCGGCGCAAGGTTCGGGTTCGGCCATTTAGCGGCAGAACCGTTCGGCACCGCCGAACCTTTGTATTTGCTTGAGTTTTCGTGCGGAATTCGTATGATTTTTAAAAGTTTACTTATAGAAGTAACGTGTTGTTATTGTTTTTAGGATATTGATTATAAATAAAGGTAATTTTTTCTAAGCTTTAATGACTGTTTATTTAATTTAATTGAAGACATGTTCTCACCTAATTTTATATTACAACTAAAAAAAGATTCTGACTCATTATAAAAATGTTTTATATGGTTGAAAAAGGTTCGGGTTCGGGTTCGGGTTCGGCCGAACCTTACACCAGTGCCGAACGTTCGGGTTCGGGTTCGGGTTCGGTTGAAAACACAGGTTCGGTCGGACACTAACTAATACAGATAGACCATAGAACAAAATATGACACCGGCGTAAACTGAGATGCTACGGAAGCTTTTTTAGTTAGAGCCCATTGTCGTTTGGTGCAGCACCATCGAAAAATTTCAAATACCACGAGATGGCGCTAAGATATATTCTAAGATTAGCGCCACCTAAAAGTGTGTTAACTGAAACCATGGCGTAAAGTACAAGTACAATACAAGTATCTCACGCCATCTCTTTTTTACGAAGGGTTACTAATTCTAATTTGTATGGGATGAGCACCCTGTGGTGAGCATACAGTGTTTCGTGAACAAAACATTTCCTTTGACAGAATTGATCTGTAGGTCTAAAGGATGGATTTAAGAAGTGGAGCCACCTGGGTTTATGATGCAGCGGAAAGAGGGGGAGGGGCAAAGTTTGTATGGGCAAACAATATATACTTGACCTTCTTCTTTAGCTTTTATGGTTGAGTGTGTTTGTAATGTTTAGATATATTCAAGAATATTTACTGAACATCCGTCCTATTTTGTCCGTACCTTTGCCCCTCCCCCTCTTGCCCCTGCATCACAATTTCATATGGCTCCACTTCTTAAATCCTTCCTTTGGACCTACAGATCAATCCTGCCAAAGGAAATCTCTTGTTCACGAACCGCCGTTTAATTTCTCGTAGAACACAAAACGACCTTACGTCAACATGTTGACGTTATTTGAAACGTTCCTTGTGTATAGTATATTTCTGGTTGTTTACAACATTATGATGTATTTCTGATGTACGTATAATAATTGCCAGCATCGCTTTTCGTTTCAGCGTAGTTTTTCTTTGGAAGAAGATTGATCAGCACCTGCAGCATGGCGAGCGCGGCGCGAGTTTTTTAACAACAAGTTAGTGGGAAGTAAGGGGCAGAGCTATACTATGTATTACAGAGCATAGCTGTCCCTTACTTTCCCACTAAGCGATGCTACTGGTGCTAATTTCATTAAAATTACTGTTTTTTTTTATTCTGGCGTCTACTTTAGGTAGGTACATAGGTACTTTCATGTCTAATATTAAATAATTAGTGCTTTATTGGGAAAAACTTAATACTTAATAAAATTATCGGATCATGTCAATAACAACAGCGTTACAATATTTATAATCATTTAAAATTAAATTGTAATTTATAATGAGATTAAGTTGACCCGTTTGATCAACTGTCAATTTCATTATTATTATTTCATTGCGACATAAATATGCCAGTGTATGGATTTAGGACCTTGCTTTAGAACATATCGAAGTTGTACACTCACTCTAAGTTTATACATTTGTATTTCAGAATAAATATGTAAATTCACAAGTAAACTAGTAGGTATGTACTGAACGTTTTTGAACTTAAAAATTAGTTATTCAATAGGAAATTATTTTAATAATATATGCAATAATAATAATAATGCAATAGGTATATCTTTTGTTTATGTTAGTTAGATCTTTTTATTACGCCCTTTGAAGTGTTATCAAGAACGAATATGCTAATCATAGAAGGGCTGTTTCGAAGGGTCGGAAGCGTAAGCGTGCTGACAACTCTAAAATGCACAGTCTGAACGAAACATGGTGCAACCCTCTGCTTCCCGCGTAACTCAGGTGACGACATCATCCAGTTGCACATGAAATAATTTTAGGTAGTTTTTATTCTGACGATAAGCTGATGATGCGGCTGATTTCTATTTTAATGACAGCAGCTCGAATGCACGCGCGCGACTTACTAAAAGCGCACGGTATGCTATTCACCCGTTTCTTATTTAACAAATGACTGTTCCATAAATGACAACATCACGGTATTTTACTGCTAATCAAGAAACTTATACTTTTTAGGAACTGTCAAAACGGTAGTTTTGTTCGTGAGTTTTATGAAATGCTAAGCACGTCATAATTAATCGCCGTCTTTTATACACATTTACTTTATAAAAAACAACGGCTAGAAACATTACAATTCTGTTGTTGTCAAGCCATTTTGCCCGTAATGCTTCAACTAAAGACATGTTCCTAGATTTTTTGAATACCTTGTACTATAATTCCGAATTGCAACAATGATGTTCCCACGTTGGAACCCAATTCCGACGTGAAGCGAGCCACCCCGTGTCGACCAGAAGAGGCGTACTTACACAGAAAGCTGAGGGTCAAACCTTATTGGAGGTTAAATGTACTCGAGTGTGTATTTATCACTACGAAATCACTACATACGCTTATATTAGAGAATCCTAATCAGTCCAGGCGAGTATTAGGACGCCATTTTATGAGAAAAAAGTATCACTTCTAGGCTGTTAAACATTATAATAGCTAGCCGGCCGCAACTGCGGTCGATATGTCGCGTGAGTGTGCGAGCGAGGCAGCGAGCGTAGTCACCTAGCGACAGCGGGCGTAGTATGTAGGTACCTATAGATCAGTTATTTAGAGCTGGCACGTTCACAGTACTTCCACTATAGTCTATCCATGCTCAGAAGCAACTTGACAACTAACCTAAAACTTCATAAAATCCACTTTTTAAACACTAGGGATGTTACCAAAATATTCGGAAAGGATCGAAGTTGTTTATTCAGTTCAACTAACAGAAGAGTTGTCATCGCCATCACTGCTATTAGCACTTAAAGATATTATTATTTCATTTTCAACCATATTTAAGGTAACTGAAGAATCAAGAATAAAATGTTAGATATCTTTCCGATTAACAAATGTTTAAAGGGTGTATTGATTCTTTTGATTAATCGATTTTATGACCAATATCCCCTCACGAACAGGCTAAGATTGACTGACATCTGTCAAGTTGCTTGTTATATTAGATACCTACACTATAATGCAATTTACTGGGCACGTATACTTAATTTACCTAGGTGCATTAAGTATACTTTTAGTATACTTTAAATCACCTGGGTGAGTTAAGATTACTTTTAGTAAACTTAATTCACCTTTTTGACCTGAGGAAAGTATGAGTTAAGTTTTTAATTGTTAACTTAATTCACCCAGGGTAAAAGTATACTCAAAGTATACTTAGTGCACCTAGCTAGGTGAATTAACTTAGGTGAATTAGGTATACGTACCCAATTTACTATACAGGTGTTTAAAAATCGAAATAGATAAATAATCTAAAACTAAACAATAACTGTCTCATCTTATAAGTTTGAACGCGTGCGAGAGAGACAGACAAACTATTCTTGATGCCGCCATGCAGTGCAACGTCACTCCACGAGCTTATTCACAGACACTAACAAGCGCAACATGTCAATGTGTTGAACGCGCCAGCTTTTGATAACTGATCTACACAGTAGTCAAACTCACTCGCTAGGTAACTACGCTCGTTGCTCGCTCACACACTCCCCCGACATGTCGACCGCAGTTAGGGTAACCTACTAACTAGCATCTTCACGTGTAGTATAAGTATTTATGATTACACAGCTATGGTTAATTTAACTATTAATTACGGTTATTGCCAAACGTTTGAATAAGTAGATAATTAAGTTATAGCTAAACCATTCCACGAAGGCCTGATTTTGGTTGTTGTTAACCGTGCACATGCACATTGCGTCAGTGTGCGTAGTCTCCGCTCCACCGCTCTCCAGAGACTACGCACACACACTGATACAATGTGCATGTGCACGGCTAACACAACCAAAGTCAAACCTTCATCGTGAAATGGTTGAACCGTGTACACATTAAGTTGCCTAAAAGACCCAGGTAGATTAAGGAGAACATACATGGCCGTGATAAAAAAAAAACCTTAATCGGCGTATCCAGGACACTGCTTTAGTAGGTTTTTTTTGTGTTAGCCATACACTAAAAAGTACTGACGCGCTTTGCTATGGTGATATAATGTTTTTATGTATTAATGTACACCATTATACAGGCTGTTGGGTAGACGAATTTCCAAACGAAATCAGCAGCAAGAGGAGGTCATTTGCTATTTGTATATTTTTGAAAAATGGCCTAAACCAGTGTAATTTCAGTTTTATGTAAGACAGAGACAGGTGATAGACTTATAAACTATGTACGTACGATCAAGACAACATGCGTTTACCTACTCCCCACATTGTCTACAATAATCTGAAATCCATAAAATCGTATGATAGTGAAAATCTACTTTGCGTAAAGAGGGCCCGGGTCTACGAAGTTAATGAATTTCTGATGTAAATAAAAGATTACTAACGTATGTGGTATACCATACGAAAGGGCACAAACTGAGGATGTTTTAAGGAATTTGGAGGTGAGATTGTTATATTTTGTGAAACCTTTTTGTGACTTTTGTGGCTAATAATTATTTTCTATGGGCTATATGCACAAAATAACAATTAGACTAGAATAGTAGGACAGTAAGGATTAAACACTATAAAAAGTTGGCAGATCAATTCAGAAAAATTTCATTTATTCCAGCTGAAACGATTAGACTCGGCCCTTTTTAAAAATCTACAAATCATCATTTTTTTCGGGATTTATGGGGCCAAATACAGAAAATTATAGCTAGGTGGGTAGCAAATGACCTCCTCTTGCTGCTGATTTAGTTTGGACATTCATCTGCCGAACACCCTGTATTATGACAATAATATAAACATTTTTTAGGTATGGGCGCTTTTAAACTCCCGACGGTGACTTCACAATACCATTGATTTACTGGGTTCACTATTTTCACACATATATTGCTTACCTGTTAAATAATGGAACAGTGAAACTATAGTATCGTGTGTGTGTGTACAACTGTACAGTGATGTTACCGGGGACAATACGTGCCCAACTTGGTGGAGAAGTAACAAATCAGATGACTTATACAATAACAATTTTCAAAGCTGAACCGATTTTGACATCTGGAGCCACTGGAAGACTGATGATGCTGATGATGATGGCAATTTCATGAACTTATTGCTGATGTCAAAATTACACAACCAATTACAAACCACTGGAGTGACAATTTATTAATTACGGGATTTACACATTTTTTAGCTTTTACCAAAACTTTAATACTTAGTTTTACACAAATATGTAGCTATACATATACACGATAATTTAATAATTGATCTCATTATTTTAGAATGTCAAGAGTTCTTGCAGTTGTACCTAAAACGGTTCAACGAATGGGTTCCGGCGATGGAGGTGTGGGGTGGGGAGGGTAACGTCATGCGCCACACATACGTCACAACAAACCCTCCCGCCCCGAACCGACCGGCCGCCCCCCTGCCGCAGGGGCCTAACCACTCAAACGCAATCGGTATAGTAGAAAGACAACTAGTTCATAATTAACTTGTAAACAGCAAGTAGGTTTATTAAATTTTAGAATGTGCAAACCAACTTTCTGAAGGTTCATGGTCAACATGGTCATCGCCAAATTCTAAACCTAACCAGGGGAGCTATATGTACCTTATGCATAAAAATTTGCCAGTAGTAATATATATTTCACGCCATTACAGCTAAAAATTACAGTTTTAAGTCTTACTTTATGTAAATACAGACAAACAACACGACTAATTATTATTATCATGAACATATTAAGCCATTGGTCTATAATGGGATTATATAATTTGCTATACTATTGGTTCACCAGAAATAGTCCGAAATCTGTTAAGCGAAGTCTCGTCACTGAAAGACAGCCGAGTTCAAAGACTGCTTCTCAAATAAAGTGAAGCTTAAATGTCATACGGAACAGCGAGGAAGGGTGACAGCGCGAATAAACGTTAAACATTTTTATACAGCCCAAACACCGGCGGGGGGAGACCTTACGCGATGCCGGCATGGTATGCCCTGTGCTCGGAGACGAACAAGCGGAGACTCCGAGCCCAAGAGAACCTGTCTCTGCGTACCATCGTCGGCGCACCCCGCTACGTGAGGAACGCGACGATCCAGAGGGACCTCAAGGAGACGTTGGACCAGTTTGTTCAGAAGCTGGCGAAGGTCATGTTCGCGTGCGGATGCCTCACTTCATCCGCACATCCGTGACCTGGCGCCTGACTGACGCCGCCTGCCACGCGACCTGTTGCGACCACCTAATTTGAAGACCCGCAGCCAGCAAGACAACAGCCCGTAAGGGCCACCCGATGATCCCTCGGGAAGAGGTCCGATATCGTGACCCCGACTCTCCACGCCCCAGAAGGGGTGCGTGAGAAGACTTAGCATTCAAATGGGCCCCACACTACGATGCCATGCGGCGTGCGAATAAAGAAACAGCGCCAAACAAATAACCTGATAGCGCAGCCACATTCTCTTCGAGGTGCGTAGCGAATGACGAGAGAATGAGGCAGAGACTTGGTGTGGCCGCGCCACGTTCATCGTCATCGGCCTCGCACTGCCGACTTGTTGGATTTTTGCCGTGATTCAAAGGGTTATAGGGATTTCGCGCGCTTCTTTACGAAATATTTGCGAAGTAGAGCAATGCGCGGCCACACTGTTCCTGCGAGCAGCAGAGCGAGGACGAGAACGAGTAGCAGGACGAGGAGCTGAGTGTGACCACGGTATGAGGATTGGATTTTCTTACTTTCGGGATTTGAAGACCTTTGCTCGGGCGATAGAGCCTCGAACCACAACACCACAGGTGTCACATGTTAACCATTCAAATGCCTGCTGGAGATTCAGTTTCACTTGGAATAGGGGAATGACAGGGCCATCTCACATGTGAGATTAATTTAATATTTATCGTTATGCACATATGTAGGTCTATCTTGTCCATCCTAGGTTTGCTGGAAGAGATCTCTTATTAGAGAGAGAGTTTCTGTATTCTGTTTTTGTGCAATAAAGTATAAAGTAAGTATAAGTATGTGATTGGCGACAGATTTCGGATTATTACAGTAAGATTGGCAAGATTACTATTTGTACTTTTGTGCATATAGTGTTTTGAGACAGTCCAGTTTTAAGAATCAATTCCTGCAAAATAATGTTTGTTACGTTCGTCAGCATAAAATTGTTTCACCGGTATTATTGTAATGGGTCTTGGGAGTTTGGCGAAGTATCTTAAAAATGTTTCAAGCGCGCATCAACCAAACAAAATACAGCGAAACCTCAACTCTTATCTAGTATGAATCCGTTAAACCTAATCACAGTCATAATTATGTCTCTTGAATCAAACTAGAAGTAGAAGATAGCTATTCACCAAAATTTTATGTTTGCCATCACAAAGTAGATTAGTCTGTCTGTATGAAGTATTGATTTCCTGGCTGAACAACGTGGTCACAAAAGGCTTGTGGCCAAGGTAATCCAATAAATCTAGGAACAAGTCTTAAGTTAAAAGCATTATGTACAAAATGGCTTGACATTCTCAGAATTGTATATTTCCAGCAGATATATTTTATAAAGACAATTTTGAGCAAAAAAAGACAGCATTTGATGGAACTTTTACATGACGTCATTCTGTTGTTATTTCATAGAACCCAGGAACAAAAGTTCCGTTTTGACAGTTAATAAAAAGTATCTATTTTGACTTGACAGGCCACAAGCCTAATGTGTCTCCACCCTGTATGGAAACACCAATTTGGCGAAGAAGTCGCGAACCAGTGAAGGCGAACAGTTGAAACACCATCATGTAACTTTAGAATTGAGAAGTTATTTTCTTTCTATAATGAAGATGCAGTCGCATAAGATTCTTATTTTTATGTTAGATTGATACCTATTAATATTTACAGAAAACAATTTATCATACATTTTAACACAATTAATTACATACTACATGAAAAAATATTTACATAGGCAATAAGAATGCACTAGTAGAATAAAATTACATTACACAAAATATAACATACCTTATGTGTACCTACGTGATATGTTCAATGTGTTTGTGGTACCTTAATCAATATATAATTACTAATTTATATATAGGTATTTTGGTGTCGCAGGATTTCTTGACGTAGAACTTTCTTTCATTGAACGAAAACGAGACGTAGATGACAGCAGGATTTTGAAATATACAGAAATCTATGCTCTATTTTGTAGCGACAGCAAACTCAACAGAAAATTTAAATAAAATAAATTTAATTAATAATTTGAAGGTGTTGTACTCCATAAGCCTTAGATAATAATAATAATAATAATAATAATAATATAAATGGTTTGTCCGACAGTTTTGTCATTAATTTAGATGAATCAGATGAAAATTCATTTGTTGGATAATTGATTTACTTTTTAGGTAAGATGGTGCGGAACCCTGCATTTGAGAGTCCGACTCGCTCTTGGCCGATTATTATTATTGGTTAGGCCGAATTTTCAAACATTGGAAAAAAAAAAAAAATGGCGTCCTAAATTTTTGACTTCAGTTGATGTAAGGATGCATTACTGTAAAGATTCTACTATGGATGTTACATTAGTTTAATGTGTGCATATTTTTTGCTGTTATTTATTATAATTCATTCATTCGTTCATCAATCAACTTTTTTGCAGTCAGTACAATGTGCGAAATTATTCACATGGACATATTTTCCGACACCTATATGTGCTCCTTTAAGCATGCACAGGCGATTAACAATTTCGAAAGTGGATATAATTGCTGAAAAGCGATCCTGGCAATATTGATAGAAAGATTTTTATATGGGGGGCCTTCCGTATAACGCGTGTTACAGTTTATACAGACCTTTTTTATTATTTAGTGCATATTGTTTAAAAAAATATGTGTGTCGATTGATCTTGTGGATGATTTCACCAACAATCCCTATTAAACTTTATTCCTAAAAAACACAGTGTTTTTAGGGTAGGTACCGTACCCGAAGGGTGTCAAGCGGGACCCTATTACTAAGGCTCCGCTGACCGTCTGTCCGTCCGTCCGTCCGTGCGTCTGTCGTCCGTCCGACCGTCCGTCCGTCAGCGGGTCCTAGAGCACGAACCGTAATAGCTAGAAAGTTGAAATTTTCACAGAATGTGTATATCTGTTGCCACAACAACAACAAATACTGAAATATAAGAGATATTACAAATTAAAGGGGGTCCCCATACAAGAGACGTGTTTTTAATTTTCTTTTTGTTTTTGTTTTATTGTTTTGAGTGCTTAAGTTGTGTTGTACGATGGTATCCTTCTTGTGCGATTCAGACTCGCACTTGACCGATTTTTTTTCCCAAAAAGTGACCTCGAATGTCACGATAACTTTACTTTTTAGGGTTTCGTATCTCAGAAGAAGAAACCCTTATAGGATCACTCGTGCGTCTGTCCGTCCGTCCGTCCGTCCGTCCGTCACACACAGGCAATTTACTCAGAATATATTGGACCAATGAAGTTGAAAATTGGTACACGTTTCAATATCTGTGACCCAGACAGAGGTGCAATGTAAATATTTAAATATGGAATATGGGGGCCACTTTTGAGGAGCCAAATATGAAAATGTAATAAAATAGAATCAAAATATGCCGTATGGCATATCAAATGAAAGCGCATGGTGCGAGGATCTTAAATGTATTTTTATAATATTTATAAGACAAATTTTGAAAAAGTTGTGCTCAATAATATGACCGATTCACATGTCATCAAAACCTCTAGCTCTAGGGTACTTGCCGAAGTCCTGAAAATCTGAAATTTTATATGCAAGTACATGTGCAACACCAATATCCCATAAAAACTCCGAAATCTACAACTTTAACCCCCTAAATCTGGTGTGCAAAGTTTGTATGAAAAACTGAATCTTAGGGTACTTTTAGGATATTTTGTTGATGTTAGTCCTATTATTGTTGTACGAAACCCTCTCAACGCGAGTCCAACTCGCACTTGGTAGCTTATTTTAATTCAACTATCCAAACTGACACGTGGGAATTATACTCTTGTGATTGTAATTAAACAATCAGTATAAATATTAAATAACAAGGGTATTTTACTTTTTTGGGATAAAATGCACTGCAGGCAGACTCCACCTAGCGGTTGTTTCGATTTGGCTTAAGTTTGAGGTTCATCTAGGCTACTAGGGAACCCCTAAATTTAAGAGGCCGGATTTCGATACAATCACTAAACAGCTAAGAAATAGAGCTTAGTGTCCGCTAACTATTTGGTGAAATCGGGCATTAAATACCTACCCGTAAAATTGGTGTTTGCGATTAAACGGAATGCCCCCTGTGATGTGGCAGCTCATTAGAAAACACTGTTTGCATAATCCGCAACCCGGTTTAGGCCTTCTCTCACTTAAAGATATGTACCTCCAACAAGATTACCAAAATAATAATGGATTGACCCATTATAACACTTAATAAGATGACTACATACATCGGCCGATATAACATATTATTGCTATAACAAATATATAATATATTCAAGTCAATAATAATAACAATGCGGCATATTGCTAGTGTACAATGATTCTATTAATAAATATACACGATGGTTTTTAGTAAGCTTGCAAAACTTTGGTTAATAATTATATCCAATGGTTCTAAATAACTTTCCCTCAGAGAGTTATGTCTCAAACCAAAATAAGAGTGATTAGTAAGAAAATATTTCACTTGCGACCATTATGTTCCATAGCATTTCAATATCATGGGTACAATCATACGCCAAACTTTTGCAGCGTGGCCTAAAATATATATGCAAACCAACATACGATCTTATTATACTGCAATAGTATTAAAATACTGTTGTATTCCACAGCCTAGGTATCCCTATTAACAATATAGCTACGTTAGTAGTTTCTGCACAACTCAGATACAACTTTCAGTGTTCTCTCAAGGCATGAGAGGTTTATAACTAAATATTAAACCCCGAGTGAATCACAACTATGTGGACAGCAGCCCACTTTATTGCATAATAATTTAGAAAGTGCAGTTTCGTATATTCATGTTGAAAATTAACACTTTCAATTGGGATTTGTCCAATCCCTACATCACATTGAAAATTACGAACCGTTATTTTCCTCTCAAGTTGGTCGAACTACAATTTTAAGCTGATACCGTTCTATGCCATCGTAAACAGAGCTTACTTAGTAGTAAGTCTGCATCGACATCTGATCAACAACCGTTCCATGTCTGTGTCACCTAGCCAGATCTTTTTTAATTCTTAAATATTCCAATATCATACATTTTCCTGTGTTATTTCATCCAAGGTTCGGTTCCGACGAGCTCGGTAGAGCAAGAGCCTCATTACCTGGTGGGTCCGGGTTCAGATCTCGGAGAGCATTTCTGAGTAGTAGTGAGGTGCGCTGAGGTAGTCGACCATTCGTCGCGGCAGTGGCAGGGAGCTGACCAGGTCACGACGCACGTGTTTCAGTATTACAAACCTGAGAGAAAACACACGGGGCAAGCGTCAGTGACAACAATATGAGAATAGAATAGAAATTTTTATTTTGCCTTAAAAAAAAATACATAAAAAATACAGTTACATAGGGTAGATTAGTTTAATAAGACAAATAATCGGCCAAGTGCGAGTCGGACTCGCGCACAAAGGGTTCCGTACCATTATCTATAAAAAACCGCAAAAAAAAAAACACGTGAGTTGTATGGGAGCCCCCCTTAATATTAAATTTATTTTGTTTTTTAGTATTTGCTGTTATAGCGGCAACAGAAATACATTATCTGTGAAAATTTCAACTGTCTAGCTACCACGGTTCATGAGATACAGCCTGGTGACAGACGGACACACATACAGCAGACAGACAGACAGACAGACGGACAGCGAAGTCTCAGTAATAGGGTCCCGTTTGGCACAACCCTAAAAAGGGACGAGAACCATAGCATAAACATTAATAGAACCACATACATTGCAGATAATGGAAGCAGACAGCTAATGGTGGCCAAACCATGTAGGTATATAAGGAAGGATGCCTTAACCTTACGTAACAGTCGCCGTGACCGTGTTCAAGGTAAGGAGGTACCTAATCTGAATCGCTCAAAAGGTTGTGGTAACCCCCTCTGGTTGGTAGCGCGGCGGGTGTCAGTAAAAAAAAACTCTGGCGCAGGCCAGTCTGTGCATTTTAGTTCGCACCTTTGTCCCAACGTCCACTGGAAGAGATATCTTATTAGAGATAATCTCGCTTTTGTACATAATTTTCTATTGTAAGTATCTGTATTAAAATTAGGACAATAAAGTATAAAGTAAAGTAAAGTCCCTATCTTTGCCCGACTATACTGGGAGCGATTTGGGAGGTGTCAAAACCACTAAACTAGCACTAAACTGACAACCCTAATCCGAAAACTTTTGCGCGGAGGCCACAGATTTAATTTCATACACAGAATTTAATAAGTTTGCTGAGTTTAGTTCGCGTTGCCTCCCACATCGCAGACACTGACCGGCACATGTGCTGCAGACTCTGCACCCGTTTGAAGCGCGACACGGGGTAAAGCAACTGGACGCGGACAGGCCCCAGCACCGGCCGTAGGTTCAGGAAGAACAGGTAGCGGCCGCTCCGGGACGTCTCCACGGCGTTCTCTATGAACTCCACTATGGTCGCCGCTTTGAACATCGTGCAGCCGCCAAAACAGAAGTTGCCTGCGGAATGTATCCGATATTAGTATTTGTGACTTGGACGTGGCCGGCACAGGAAGAGAGTGATGAGTTGGGTCTATGGGATAAGAAGTGGGGGAGAACGCTCAGGATCGGATAGAGTGGAAGAGAGGCCTTTGCCCAGACTTTTTCATAAGACGTCACTGCATCTGTTGATAGACAGTTCAAAATTCAAAGTGTTATTGATCATAAATAGGGTTATCTGTCACACGGGCCTGTGTCGCACTCACCTTGGTCGTGCTCAATGCGCACATGCCGCAGCCCGTTCAGCTTGAAGGTGAGTGTGAAGATGTAGTGGTCGTCGCTGCTGTCGCGCACTATGAACGAGCCGTCGGGCTCGTTGGAGAGGATCTTCTCTGCTGCTGAGGAGGACATGTTGCCCCAGTACCAGCCGTACTGGAACAGAAACAAGAGAATACAGAGACATCTACATTAAGCATACAGACTTCAGTCATCCTTCAGATTCTATCAAACTATTCCAAATTTCTCTTCAGCATGCTGTGATGGTACAGCATGCTGAAGAGAGCAGCAGGATGAGGGAGTTGCGAGACTCTCGCGAGAGGTATCAGCGACAGCTTCAGACCACAGATCACTGCGTAATACCGCATTAATCTATTGAAGAAAGTCATTGTCAAATTCAAGCAGCTGTCGAGTCTTAATTTACAATCACCCATACAAAAGCATAGAAAGTCGTCATTCATACATCTCATACACGACAGCAGTCATCCAAAAAGCAACTCTTCATCATCATAGAATAGAATAGAATGTCATTTATTTACTATTATTGTACTTACATCTTTGACCTTCTGGATGCTCGTCGCAAAGTCTGTGACCGTCTCCTCATCGCTGGGCCCCCTCCGGGACGGCTGCGGGGGGGTCTGCGGCAGGGGGGGCAGCGCCCTCTTCACCGCGGGGGGCACCGCCTCCACCCCCGCGCACGCCTCCCCCCCGCCCACCGGCGACGCTCGCCGCCATCGGAACAAGTTGCAGAAACTTTGCTTCAAGTTGATAGACAGAATCCGCACCGGAGATATCTTGCTCTTTTGACTCGACCCCGATAAAGATTTCTTCTCTAGTTTATCGTCAGCATTCTCCTTAAGTTTCTTACACTTACTAATCACTAACGCGTTTTTATTAGGCTTCTTATTGTTATTGTTAGTCTCAACGTTTTTGGACTCGTTGGTGTTCTTCGAGAATGGTTTGCCATTTCCGTTCATGTCTTTGTGTTTGGACTGCATGGTGTCGATTTTATTGCTGCAGATTTTCTTGTGGACCGTGTTTCTGTTCTCGCTCTCGCTCGAGCTCGAATAGAGAGTATGTAAGTACTTCCTCATCTCTCGCAGTGTCATGTGCAGTGAGTCGGAATCCGACTCGGCGATCTTTTTCGACGAGGTGCCCTGCAAGCTGTGTCTCTTCGACTTGGTATCTTTGAGTCTCGCGGCCTTCTCGTTGGTCTTATGATTCCTCTCCGGGTAGTTGACTCCGACGGGATGCGAGACGCTCTTCCGCTTCTTTGGCGGACGCGGCTGCTTCTTGCCCTTGTGCCTCAGCGCTGGCCGCACCATGTCGACGGGCACGGCGTAGATATCGCTGTCGAATGGCACATTGTACATGTCTGTTATATCCGCGGTGTGGGCCGAGAGCGTGTCGTGGGAGATGGCTTGCGTGATGAAGCTGGAGTCGTCGGCTTGGAACTGTGTGACGAGGGAGTTGTGGCTGCTGGAGAGGCGGGAGGCGAGCGAGGCGCGGGAGGCGGGGCGCGCCGCGCGGCCGGGAGAGAGGTGTAGCAGCCGCGGCGGCGCGTAGCGGCCGAGCGCGGCGCGCCGCTCGTACAGCTCGGGCTTCAACTTGCGGCCGTAGAGCGGCGAGGCATGCCTGGACATCGGGGCCCCGAGCCCGCGCGCGTTGTACAGCGGCTCATACGTCGCGTCGGGCCGCTCTGCCGGCGGCGAGGCGATGCTGACCGCGGGGACCGGGTTGTCCTGGAAATAGGTCAAGGAATTGTTTAAATTGTTGTTGATATAAAACATTTATTATAAACCAGATTCATCATGGACCAGAAATGCGTGCGTGCGTGGCGTTAGAAATGCGTCTTGCGATTTCTTTATCCTGCCTGTTTTCGAAGGATGCTATCTGCTATCTGCTATATGGTAAAAT
Source organism: Argyresthia albistria (assembly GCA_963457715.1). Taxonomy (NCBI): domain Eukaryota; kingdom Metazoa; phylum Arthropoda; class Insecta; order Lepidoptera; family Argyresthiidae; genus Argyresthia; species Argyresthia albistria. The sequence continues at coordinate 1,600,155 of OY735254.1, read as the reverse complement.
CCAGACTTAAAAATATATTATTAAGGCTGAATTTTACCAACAAAAAGATATACCGAGAATAACTATCCCGGGGTTAACTTGTATGACAAATGACAGTTCAAAATGACACAAAAGTAGAAGATACTCTCGAGTAAAAGTTACTCTTTCATTGGTAAAATCCGGGCTAAATGTGATAATAATGATAATTATCTGAAGGGTCCAAATTATCTTAAAATGCGTGAAAATGCCTAATTTTTCAATGTCTTTTTGGTCCAAAATGTAAAAGTAATTAAGGATTATACAAAAAAAACTGATACACAGTATGGATTAAACAACACAAATGTATAGTTAGAGATACATAATGGGATAAATTATAATTATAAAATAGAAGATATAAAATGTACCTGAAATTCAAGTGGTGGCTCGATTGTAGTGACAACTAGTTTGGCTGGTCCCTTCTTGACGGTGTTGAAGTTGGCTCCGCACATGTGCTCCGGGGTGTCGGCTGAGTCTCCACAGAATGATAGTGATTTCTCATCATAGTCACTTTCTTGCAACTAGAACAGTGATAGTATTGGGGTAAAGTATCTTTGGAAGTCAATTGTCCATTATCCCTATTTATATTAAATGGTATCAGTTTATCAGGTAAAAATACAGTACAAAGGTGTAAATCAGAGGAGTTCATGTGTCAATCGCAAAAACATAGATTCTGGTCCCACCAGGATGCCAAATCTTTTGCTCTGCACTCACACGTAGTTTGCTTTGGAAATGACGAGCATAATGTATACTAGCAGAGAGAATGTCTGTGCTGGAATACATTTTGCTCTACATACATATAGTGTAACGAGCACACTTACCTCAACCAATAAGCTAAATAAGGTTAGTTACACACAGCCTTCATTATGGATCTTGTCATACTTGGTAAAGATCACGTAAGTAACAGATGTCTCACTGATAAACAATTGTAAAGTTCATCAAAGGTGCAATAGCGGCCGTGCTACGAGTATACAAGTCGCAATATACGGCGTTTCGTGAACAAACTGTAACATTTAACATTTTTACATTTGACTGTATACATACATCCATCGTAAACGCCGAGGCTGTCAGATAAATAAACCTTATAAACCTTAAAAGATGTCCTTTGACAAGATTGATCTGTAGGTCCAAAGGATGGATTTAAGAAGTGGGGCCACCTGGAATTGTGATGCAGAGGGGAGAGGGAGAGGGGCAAAGTTTGTATGGACAAAAGATATATAAATTAAAGATCCCGGACGTATGTAAGTTCAGTTTATTTATATTTTTCAAAGTTCTGGCTCCAAAAGGGGCAAAAATAGGGGCCGAAGTTTGTTCTTAATCCATCCTGTGGATCTAAAGATCAATCCTGTCAAAGGATATCTTTTAAGGTCTATGAGGTTTATTTATATGGTGTTACCGGCAATATTGCCATTTAAATGGCAATATTGCTGGGAATGGCACATCAGTAATCCTGCCAAAGCCATATAGGTAATTAGATGTAGAACAGCCGGGCTTCCGCCCCCTTATGTACACACTGACCCAAGAATTCCCAAATGTTAACACATTAGAATGATACAACACAAAGGACAGTCACATAAAGCATATAAAAGACTGAATATACTTATGCTGTAGGCATGGTACACACTTTGCTACATCATATCTGAAAAAATAGTTACCCGTCTGCGAGTCGTAATACGTTGATTACCAAACGGGGCCGAAAGATATAATACTATTATTAAAATTAAATTGCGTAATTTTCATATTTCTATTCCCGCTTGGGGCCATAGTGGCTAAGTACAGTCAGCTACCAAACTAAAACTCACATATGTAACGTCCTACACTAGGAGCTGCCTGTGTCGTAGGCTCTAGCCCGAGGAACGTAATGCGACCCACGAAATTCGACTTATTGACAATCTGTTGCTAACTGTACTTGTTACAATCCTTTATGGCCAAGTGCGAGTTGCTTTTCATTTAAATAATAATAGTTGAAAAAGGCTTCGGCCCCTAGCGGTAATACTCTTCGTCGGCCCCTAGCGGCAACAACCCGTTTTTTTAAGGTAATGGTTATCTTTTGCTGCATGATAGATCAACACTGAAAAATACAGGAAAAAGGCATGGGCTTCTGTATTTAAGCATGATGAGGCATTCACTCAGCAGATGTTGGTATAAAAGACTTGACACCTTGACAGGAAATCTTAGAATTGGGTAGGTTATATGGCAGTGATCAAATGATTTCGCAGTAGCAGAGTCAGTGACCTGAGCATACAAGTTGATTTAAGGCGAATTCTGTGATGCGTCTATAAACAACAAAATCGATTACAGGGTCTATTAAGCCAATGGCTTCATAGACACTGTAAACGAGTTTGGCGTGATTTGGAACAGGGATAATTCTGCATAATGAAATTATGACAATGACAAATGTTATAAATGATTTGAAAGAAAATAAATAAATAGTTTTTAAGCTTAAAACTATATTGCAACACACAAAAAGCAACACTCTTATGGTTATTTAATGCAATAAAAACACAATGTAATCCTTTATGTTATCAGTTGTAGAATATGGTGAAATGTAAGGTGTATGATGAAATTGATCAAGTGCAATAGAAGTTTTGAAATGCTTGAATCTCATCACTTGTTCTCAAAGTTGACAAATGGTTATAGCAAAAATGTGGCCTTCACCAGACCATCACACATAAATTTTCTAAATGTGTTTCTTGGCACTGTTTTAAACACTACTAGACTAGTTAGGAGTAATTTTCGCAATGAACCAATTATACAACCAGCCAGCATACAAAATATAAATATCAAAGCAAAAAATAGGTCACTTACTTCTAATGTGATAGATATAGATAACCTTTGGTAGATACAGACAGACATAAGAGCATGCAAGCACAACAACATTTCAACAAAAAATTAAGCCACAGCATGAATCTACGAGTATAGGAGGCCTACGTGTAGATCTATCTGCAACAGCCAACCGTGTATGTACGTAGTAGGTACTATGTCTCTGTAACTTAACGCATGTGCGGTGCGGATAACTTCCTCGTGGTACGGCAGAGGTGCCAGGCAGTTACCTCAGAAGCGATCTGATGCCATCCACTTGCTGAGTCGCTGGAAAACGAACCACTTGTGATGAACAACCCACTATCTTCGCTGAGAGGCGGTACTTCAGAATGTGTGGAGAAAGAGGGTGGTGACTCCATCACCAAACAAACATTTTCCCCGACAGTAGCTTTTATGAAAAGAAAAGAATGGTGTAAAATACATAGAACTATGATAGAAATCACAAAATTCACAGAATTAATGCTACCTACTCCACCACTTGACCACTCCATCCAATGTCACAGAGACCACAGACAAAACAAACAACTACAGAGACCACAGATGAAATGTTTGTTTTTAATTTACGGATTCGTTCGTTCGTAGACGGACAATCCACCGTGTCCGGTCCGGCGCGGCGGCGGCCGTTGTTGTTCTGAGATGGTTCTGAGTTGAAAGTATATCAAAGTGATTTGACAGGTCAAGATACCTTTTGCCGAAAAACAAAGTGTTGTGCCCATTGACCTCTAAATACCTACAAAATGTGGGTGCCGTAAGGCGGGGCTTAAAATAAGGCATAAAATGGCTGCCTTCAGTAAAGAGAAACCCCTAGGCCAGAAATATCGATATCGATAAATCACTAGGTACCGCATACCGTGAAAAATATGTGTGCAAGGTACTTACTTCTCAAGTGCGGTTCGGGGATTTTTAATAGGATAGGATTTTAAATAGCTTGACGTTTGATGTTGAATTAAAAATTAATAATAGTAGTTTATGAAACTGTTGCTGAAGGGTATCAAAATACGAATGGGTGTTTAAAAACCGAGTCGTAGGCGAGGTTTTTAATATAATGGCACGAGAGTTTTAATACCTAATTATGTGCAGTTTCACACATAATTTTATCTACTCTCGTACATTTAATAGAACTTTGTGTGTGTGGTTTTGATGCAAAGGAATGTCTTAAATAGGATGAGCGGGTTTCAGCCGGGTCGGTCAATGGGAAGCAGACTAAACCAGTTTTTTCGCACGGGTAGTACTAAGTTTATAAAAATGAATACAAGGCTGTAAGTTTCTTAATTTTATGTTTAATTCTAAATAATTTAAGGAGCAAATAATATTAGTCTAAATCTCAAATAATTAAACCTAAAGGCGGGCTCTTGGCTCACCCTAAAGAAGGGACGTCTTAACAATAACAATTAAATCTCGAGGAATTGCGCAACCTCAATAATTAACACTTACTACTAAAATATATAAAAAAAATACAAAAGTAAGCCACTGTGGGTTTGATTTGAACTCAGGACCCTTCGCGCTGTTGAATATTGACTGCTATATAACTAGGCCACCTTACTAGTTACTGTCTTCGACAAAAATAGCTATGTATTGCGGCGTTGGTGCCAGGCGGAATGTGACACTTTTTCGAACATGCTGCCGGTGTCCATTTCTTTTTCAAAGATTCCCTCCTGGGAAATCTGAAACAAAAATATATTTTTCATAATAAGGTTCTATGGATATAGTAAAATGGTATATTTATGTCATCATGTGTATGTTTACCCTAGGACTATTATGATGGCAAAGAGCAGCACTACACGATTACGGAGTAACGAACATTCAAAAAAATATTTTTGCAAAATTTCTCTAGTCGTTGAAAGCGGTGGTATTGTTGTAGGTGGGGCACGTTTCATGTTGATGTTTTCACTTGCGCGTCGTGTAGGGTGCTTTGCACGGTGAGGTGCACGAGGAAAAGGTATATGACTAAAAGTGATGGCAAAGAGCAGCATTACACGATTCCTAAGTAAAAAACTTAGTCAAAAAATAATATTCTTGCAAAAAAAAAACTGTCTTTTTTCAGTTGAAATTTTCTAAGTCTTTTTTGCCCCCTTATCCACACATTGACCTAATAGTCAAAAAATAATTTCCACTAGTCACTGTACGGAACCAGCAGCGGGGCGGGCCCATGGCACTTAAAAAAAATATCGACACAGCACATCACTATCCCAACATGCGATTTGTTTACAAATATTTTGAATATAAAATTACGAAATAACGGCGTATACAGCGATAAGTATACTGTTGTATTCTTGCTGACACTTTATAATAATAGAAAAACTGGGTAGTAAGGCTTAAATCTACCTGATCTTACAACTATTTCGTAAATAACCAGTACTAACCTATGAAAAGACAATTGCGGTTGATTTTTGTTTTTCCGCAAACCACAGTGCAGAATACTACAGCGGCTCATGCTTCGCTGTGTGTCCTCAGCATCCACACCAAGATTTATGTCCCAAATATTCTCTATAATCGCACAAATCACAAAAAACTCAGCACAAGGTAACCACTTGACAGTAAACATACCACCGACTCACGACCACAGAACACAATTCTCACGGCTAAAAATGGCGGCTCTGGCACCCTACCTATACTTCACATTGCATTGTTGTCAAAATTTTACAAATGCAAAAATAATGACATCTCGTTCACTGTACGGAATATTCAACTTGTTAGAAAGAGACACGAATAATTTTAATAGTTCAACTCCTATTTACACTACATGTATAAATTCTATAGAAGAATACAGCGCCTCCATGTATTTATTATCTCAATATTCTCAATGCATGCCACTGCCACCGATTGCCACCATCTGTTATTTGCGGGAGAACAACAACAACAAGTATAAATGAATGAATGAAAGAGATGAGTCGTACTGTCATGCAACTCATGCCTATCTATAGGTCTCGGTCTCTCTATTTCATATTATTTTTATTATAAGTAGACGCCAAACAACTTGAGCAAAATGTGACGTGGTGGGGGAAAGTTTGCGCATGTAAACTTACGTGCCAAAAAAACGACGCACTTAAAATTCTCAAAACAAATCGTACCTACAGTATACTGCATGAATCTTAGTGCACAATACTATATACTTACTTAGTTCAATCGATAGAAAATGAGAAAATATACTGTACCATTTGCATGAGGGACTGAGCGGTAACAGGTGCACAATAACTGTTTGAGACACGCGAAGTAGGTAGGTACATTTGCTGCGAACTATACAGATTTAATGGTCTGTGGATATGACTATCAAAATAAAACTGTAAATTATTTAGCGACATATGTCGTCTTTATTGGTGTCTATTAACAAAGAATAATGATTTGACAAAAGACAAGATTTTTATGGGATACCTACGATTGAAATTCCCTAAAATTACGTTTTTCCACGTACACCTATAAAACATAATAATATCTCCATCGATAGAAAACTCATCATATACCATCTTTCTGGCTTGCCTTTTTAAAACTACGTTAGGACGTCGAGTCACTTTTTATCTGTGATTTGATTTCACTGCACGCAAGTGTGAACTCAAAGCGGGAAACGATGGTTGAATGATCTACCAATAGCGTGGCTAGGCGCGCTCGATGCGATGCTCCTTCCGCACGCCGCGTCCCGCACCCCATACCGTGGTGCGCAGTTTCATATATCAGATGGTTTCTGCGCATGCAAGGTCATTTGTTCAAGTTGTTTGGCGTTACCTACCTATACTATACTCTGTGTGATAAGCCAAAGTTAAGTTAACCGTTTTGTTCGTTTGTTTATCAATATTCAAATAAGTAAGTTTGGCTATTTAGATTCTATGTTTGTAGATTATAAAATAGAGCACTGTGCCTGTGTAAGAAAAGAAGAAAAGAACCAAAGAACTAACGATTCAAGTTCCGCAACACCTAGGACCTACGCATGCAAAATGGCACCAAGAGGAACCCCTGTGAAGTCGAGTCCACAAATACAACGTGCGATTTCCAAAACAAAGATCTCAGTCATCAAAACTAAGGCGACTAAATCCACAGTACAAACACCTAAAGGTAAGGAATGCATCGATATTCCAGCCATTTCGCCTTTGTCATATTTTACTTACTTTCTTATCTTGTCATCAGTCATTCATTACCATTTCTCCACCCTAAAGGCCGTTGAAAATTAGTTCATAATTCATACCTAATTCTTTATTGCACGGAAAACAATAGTTATTGAAGTTCTAACATCTAAATATTACATGAAATGTCTTATTTTTACCAGAATCCAAAGTGACACTGCCTGCACGAGAGAGGATGAAGACGGTGCCAACACCAAAACCTGTCCAATCTAAAGAAAATGAGCCAGCTACAGCAGAAAAAACTACTGTTCCTGGTCGTGTCAAGAAATTGGCACTGAGCAGTGCGCAGAAGAATGCTCCGGGAAGTGCCAAGAAGCTAGCTCCGGAAGGTGCAAGAAAGCCAGCATGGATGCGACGACCGAAGCCAGCACACTCTGGTGTGCCAGTTCCTGAAAAAATGAAGAAACTCGCCAACTGGAAAAATGACGACTTTTAGTATCTTATATTTTTAGATTGATATTTAGTTTAAGATAGGTATCTAGTTATACAGGGTGTAACAGAAAGGTGTAGTCATATTTTAGGGGGTTGTCAGGGACATTATTCTGAGCAACTTTCACTATGAAACCGATTTGATCAGAGCAACTTTAATTTTCACTTCTCTATACAAATCAGCTGACCGTCCGTCCAGACCAAAACGTATGGAGCAATGAAAAATAAAGTTGCCCTGATCAAATTGGTTTCATAGTAAAAGTTGCTCAGAATAGTCTCCCTCACAACCCCCTAAAATATGACTACACCCTTCTGTTACACCCTGTATCTTTAATGATGATGACAGTAAAGCATGAGTAGCAGTGGTATTACATGATAAAACTCTTTGCCAACTGGAGAGATGACAATTTCTAGTATTACCCATTCGCTGTAGGTTTGCCGGTGCGTGGGTGGAAATTCCACCTTACGCACAGATTAATAAAGCCCAACGCACCGGCAAACCTACAGCGAACGGGTAGTACCTATATTTTTAGATTGATATTTAGTTTTAGATAGGATCTAGTTATATCTTTAATAATGATGACAGTAAAGCATGATGTAGCAGTGGTATTACTAAAGTCTGTTTAACTTTATTATTAACACCAACTCTTATTATTAAAGGACTTGTTGTGTAGGAAAGAAAGTACTACCAAACTGTATTTGTTATAGTATTTTAGTAATACTGTAATTAATTGCATAGATAGACTGTGGTCTGTAACACACTAGGTAGGTACTCCCTTCTTGCCAAGCTCTTAACACCTAATTTAATAAAATGCTAATTAATTTTATGGTATCTTTTATTTACATAACTTTAGTCCTCATTCCATAGTGATAAGCCACTAATCCTCTTCTAATCACATTTATATTTATAGTGAATGTAAATAAATACTTACTTCAACATGAGACACCTTACTCCCATGGACAGATTGTCAGAGAAGTGTTCTACCAAAAAATGTAAAATAGAAATGCTGTCTGTAAAAGTACGCCAGCTACTCTGGACTTTATTTCGTGGCAGTAGATCCCATTGCATTACTGGTTCACACAACAATGTGTACTGGTCGCGCCTGCTGCCGCCACCCTCGTCAGTCGTCAGGGGGGGTGATCTGTGGTCGTCAGTCACCTCAGCAATCCCGGGGACAACTTAACACGCGGCCGGAGTTGTTGTCTGCGAGCGACAGCCTGAGATTTATAGCTCATAAATAAGCGGGCTACACTCGACATGATATCGGTGGCAATCTAGGGTGTAAAAAGGTGATAAACTGGAGCCGCTTGCTGTGTGTGAGTACACCACTCCAAGCGCATACAGCAGGCGACTCCAGGTTATCACCTTTTTACACCCTAGATCGCCACCGATCGATATCATGTCGTGTGTAGCCCGCTATACTTTGCGACGGGAATGGCCCATAAAACTTGTAACGAACCATAACGATGAGCACCTACCTACCTATATACTTAAAAATTATTGTTCTTAAGTTAAGGGCTAGACCGTGTCGGTCGTCGGCGTGTCGCCGTGGATTTCTAGTTAATCACTAGTAGTGAGTGATACCTAATTCTTGCAAATGTTCGAGTAATAGAAGCCTAACAAATACTAACGTGACCACTTTTCCCATACGGGGTGGCAGAGGCACAGTTGCACCAAGGTTGCACCAAGTTTATTAATAGGATATGAGGCCATGAGAGAAAGAGCGGTCAGCGGCCCTCTAAAAACCAAAGTTTACAGTAAATAGGTAATAAGGGAAAAAAAACGGTCAAGTGCGGGTCGGAATCGCACACGTGTCTACTTTTTTTAGATGTACCTACACGAAAATGCGAATTCAACTATATAGGTATCGCAGAAAGTTTCGATGTTCTTTGCCGAAGGTCGACCCCTGTAAATAGCCTATAACCTTTATACTAACAACTCTCATAGCAGGAAACCGGGTAGTTCTGCTTTTTTAATACAAATTCATAACATTTTAGTATTGAAAAAGCAAAACTGCCCGGTTTACGTCCAGCTATAAGAGTTGATAGTAACCCACCAGTTTGCGCGTTAATTACCTAGTATTTTTAAGCTGCCCCGTTAGCAGAACTAATATAATTGACCGAGCGAGCGAAGCGAGCGAAGCGTCTCCGTTTCAGGTTTGGGCAAAAATGCTTTCGTATGTCCGGTTGTTCTCCTCTACAGGTCGCATTTATGAACCGATTCTCGTGAAATTTTGTGAGCAGGTTGGAAAAATAAATAGAATTTTTTACTCGAGCCAGTTTTTTGATTTTTTTCAAAATGGCGGAGATATGGGGTTTTAAAATGTAAAAAAATCGCTACAACCCAAACGGCTCGATGGATATTAACAAATGAGGTGTCGTTGGACTCGTAAAGACCATGAGAGTGAAACAGATGAGCGAGCGAAGCGAGCGAAGCGTCGCCGTTTCAGGTTTGGGCAAAAATGCTTTTGTATGTCCGGTTGTTCTCCTCTACAGGTCGCATTTATGAACCGATTCTCGTGAAATTTTGTGAGCAGGTTGAAAAAATAAATAGAATTTTTTACTCGAGCCAGTTTTTTGATTTTTTTCAAAATGGCGGAGATATGGGGTTTTAAAATGTAAAAAAATCGCTACAACCCAAACGGCTCGATGGATATTAACAAATGAGGTGTCGTTGGATTTGTAAAGACTATGAGAGTGAAAGAGATTATATAATTTTAGTAAAAAGTCAATAGGTTGTATAAAAGATCGCGAAATGTAGTTTACAAAGTTATTGGTGCGGCTACTTTCATACTGCATGTACGTAACCAGGTACATTCATAAGTTTGTATGTGTTATTGAAAGAAAATTATTTGGGTTATTTTTTTTATGTGTGTTAGCAGTTCAGCTTTCCCACCGACATACTCGCGAGGTCTACAGCTCACAGAGCCACTAGTATAATAAGGTTCGGAACCCTGCCGAGGACCTGAATCTGAGAGTGAATGTGGGTGAAACCACAGGTATTATGTGAAACCTATAAGTACAATAAAATAAATATTATAGGTACTTATTTTATTTATTATTTTACTACTCAGGACTACGTAAATGTAACATACATTGTATGTCAAATCAAATTACGTACCTACCTACTTAAGTAAGTATGTACATATTCATCTTATAATTTACAATTTTCTAACAGAGCAGTCCTATTTGATATCATGGAACAATCACTGTTTTACTCACTTTACTGTTCAATATTCTGATTCAAGTAGGTAATCATTAATCAATATGCATGTTGTGGGTGTGGCACAATATTATTCTGTTTGAATGATTACACATATACTTAAAATTTATATGAGCTAGTACGGCATACATACCCCAAAGATGTATGTAATTTGATTTGACTTAACATCAACACCAGTGTATTCTGCAGCAGCATTTAGATAAAAAGCTACATTTTTACATACTTAGTCTTAATAAAGAATAAAATTTATATTCATAGTTCCCGAGTGAAGTTGAAAATTTAACTCTAAGTTCTGTACTAGGTATATGGAGGCAGGTAAAACGCACAAGATCAATTCCAAACAAAATAAGGAAAGATGATCACAGAGTAAGCGTAATAACTGAGCGACATCCAGGATCGAGAGACAGTGAAGTGATGGTATGAAATTCCAAATTAAAATGCAAAAATAAAAGACGCAATCCACAAAGCTGAATGCTTGTCGATCCTAATTTCACGTCATGTTTATTAATTGCCACTGAATTGTTTCAATGGAGGAACAGTTCACCCAAAGTAATGATGCGCATGGAAGTCTTACTCCAAACGTTCGGGAGACGAAAGTTATGGGGTTGGTTGGATATACAGGATGTAACAGAAAGGGGTGTACAAGCCGAAAGAAGGTTGTTAGGGACATCAATCTGAACAACTTGCACTATGGGACCGATTTGATCAGAGCAACTTTATTTTTCACTCCACCATACAGATCACCTGAGCACTAGGCCCGAAATGTACTGAGTTAATAAAAATAAAGTTGCTCTGATCAAGTCGGTCCCATAGTGAAAGTTGCTCAGAATGATGTCCCTAACAACCCTCTTTCAGCTTGTACACCCCTTTCTGTTACACCCTGTAGTAAAACTATTTCTATATGTATTGATCTCGATCCTCGATCTCACATCGGCTCCTGAACAGTCGGAATACGACCTCTGCAGACCTTTGAAGAAAAATTCCTATGCACATTATTACTTTGGGAGTACTGTTCAGCTAAGCGTTGCTTGTTTTCGGTTTCCTAACTAACTGAAGAGTTGCTCCGTGGCGCGTTCGAGCTCCCAATCGTACGTGGAGAGGGCGACTCTGGCCTGGTGCTCGTCCACTCCCATGTCCAAAAGCCGCTGCACTTTGGTGTTGAAATCGTAAACGCTGTTTGGTCCATTGGCGTAGACATTCGTCCAGTGCCGGGCTGTGCTTTCAAAGAGCTGTATGTTTTCTCTGTATTGTTTGGCCACGACGGCGTCTTGTGGGTCGTTGGGTTCTGCGGCGGAGAGGAGCGCCTGCAGGGACAGAAGCACCGTGCGAAGGGTGAGGGCGGCGGCCCACTGATCCTTCAGTATGTCGAGGCAGATGGCGCCAGTGACGGAGGAGACGTTCGGGTGCCAGATTTTGGTGACGAAACGGATCTGGAAGTATAGAGTCAAGTAGAGGGTATGGAGTTCACATTACTTTCGATTACGGTGCTATCAGAGAGCAACACGGCCTCCCTAACTATTAAGAACTAAGGAACAAAGCCTTATCCCATACGGGGAGGCAGAGGATCAGTTGCGCCCAGTTCAGTTATATCTATTTTTGGTACTGAGTGCGTCTCCATCGCCATCAGAACGTCATTATAGTTTATGATCATTATCCTATTGGTACATGCATGGTCAGCACGGGGGCCGGAGCTGCATCTCCAAGCAAGCGTGACACCCATTAGAACTGCAGCCGTAGCATGCCTGCCTGCCCCGCGGCGAACTCGCGTGAGTGAAGTACAGAGCACGCATGTTGCATGTCTCTGTCCCTCTCCTTCCCCGACAACCTGCGCCCGCGCTCGGCATGCTACGGGGGCTGCGCCTGGATGCCGGTGGCGCAATGACTCAGTCAGTGAGATTGTCGCGACGACAACGCTGATCTTAAAGGCCCCAGTACACATGCCACTGCATTAGCCATTGTGTACTAAAGGCCCCGTCAGGAGACCGTATAAGATTTGTAAACAAACTCCATAGTAAAAATATAATCCGAACAAGTGACCTTGCTCGTTAGTTTCATATTGAACGTATGTTACTATGAGTTCATTGAATTTGACAAAAAATTCTACGGTCTCCTGACGGGGCCTTTAGGGGCAATGGTATACCCAAAGGAATCGTGGCGTGGCGCGCCACTGGTGTTCACACATTGGCCCAATGTTTAGTTCGTGGCTGACCGCTGACCGAGATAGTGTACTTGTTGAATCAGTTGAATGATTTATCGCCCAAAACGTCAGTATAGAATCGGGGAGCAATGAAATGTATTTTTATAAAATATCATTCTGAGCCCGAAATTTGGGATTCAAATTATGCACTCCATGACCATCGCAAGTGGTTCGCCAGGCAGAAATGAGCAGTGGGCCATTGTGTAAACACCAATTGATAGTGGCCTTCACATTGGGCCAATGAAATGGGCCATCACATTGGCCCAATGTGTACTGGGGCCTTTAGATATCTATCCACTCTCTGTAGTAGTTAAGTTTTTATTAGTTGTTATATAAAGAAATTAAAAAAAAAAATATCTTGCGTTTGGGAGTAACTTTGTAATTAATGGTAATTGATTACCAATTACCTTTATTTCTAGCTTTCATTGACTAAAAATAGATACATCAAAAGCCAGCCAGGATATCTTAGGTTGAGCGTCGTCGTCGTTTCATTTTGCTGACAGAATTGGTCCCCTGGGAGCTACATACATCATAAACGCACGTACCTTGGGTGGGTTGAAAGGGTACGTCTCTGGCACCTTGATCTCCAGTAGGAAGGTCCCGCCCTCGTAGGGCGTGTCGGGCGGGCCTGCGATCTCGCCCTTCAACTCCGTCCAGCCATCGTTGACCAGCTCCAGCTTTATTGACCCGCCTGCCACCTGGTGTGCAGTTTGTGAAACAGGCTTTAATAATAATCGGTTAGTTGCGAGTAGGACGAGGGTTCCGCACCATCGTACCGTACAAGAAAAAATGGCCAAGTGCGAGTCGGACTCGCTCGTGAAGGGTTCCGTAGTAGTAAGTATTATAAGACTGGATATTTGTGTTGTAACTTTGTTTTTCATAGTGTTTGTATGAATGACAAAGTTATCTTTGCGGTTTTTCAATAAATGTTTTATTCTTAAAATCTGCATTATATTTTGTCCAAAACAATTTTTATTGAAAGTTTGTATTGAGATACACAGCATATATTAATATTTTTTTATCACTCTCTGACTTAAAAAGGGACACACAATTTTTTCCACTTTAGAAGGGTCTGTCTCTTTAACGATTGTTTTTTGTTTGTTTTGTTTTTAAATGGTCTTTATTAATCAATAATACAATGTAGTAGCAAAACACCCAGTGTAAATGGTAAATCCTGGGTTTGACACGCATAGGGTAACTTTTAAGGTAATTTTTATAAACCTATTAAAACTATTGACATGGTTAATTAATTAAATGACGATAAAGCGTATTACAGTAATTTCTTACATCCTACCTGAGTATGACACTTACTATTATGTTAACTTTGTAATAGTTTACATTTTTAAGCTGATTTATAGCTGTACTTACTAATTATACAAAGCAATATCTTATCTTATCTTATCTTATCAATACTCTGCTTTGTATTTAAAAATTAGTTGCTATTGCAATTTTTACAACCCGGTGGCTTTTATTACAAAAGTGGTGGGTAATTGTCAAAGAAACAGCAATACATGAATCAAGTGAGGCATAGAGAGCGCCAGGAGCGGTTCGAGTGCCCGACGTCTTTAACGATTGAATTTGAGGAAAAATGGTTATATGAACCTCAACATCATTTTCAAAGACCTATCTATAGACACAACATATAGGTTTGATCGAAAATTTTTTTTTGGTGTCATTTCTACTATGACGACTCACGTGAGCGAACCAGCATTGTTACATTTCTACTATGACGACTCACGTGAGCGAACCAGCCTTGTTACATTTCTACTATGACGACTCACGTGAGCGAACCAGCCTTGTTACATTTCTACTATGACGACTCACGTGAGCGAACCAGCATTGTTACATTTCTACTATGACGACTCACGTGAGCGAACCAGCATTGTTACATTTCTGCTATGACGACTCACGTGAGCGAACAAGCATTGTTACATTTCTACTATGACGACTCACGTGAGCGAACCAGCCTTGTTACATTTCTACTATGACGACTCAACTTAAGATGAATTGAACTAAGCTTCATTATAACAAATTATATTACACTTATTACACTTATGCTTCATTTCACCATTTGACATATCATTATTGGTTTATTTTGCTTACAGTTCATTAATTCAAATGATGTTTCACCTAAGGTTTGTTTGATCAATTGATCATCTTAATTCTGAGATTTAAAATGTATCCTATACATCCTGCTAGAAGAAATTTATTTTTAGAGATTAGCCTTTGTTCATGTTTTTTCTGTATTTTTCTAATTTTTTTCTGGTATGTGCAATAAACATTTACAAAATACATTACAATATTACATTACAAATACAACACCTTTTGAAGTACAAAAGTAATTTTATTATTTAATTCAGAATTAGGGCCATTATGAAACTATATTGTGTATATTGCAAAGCAAATGTAAGCAATCAGTAGTTCATGAATGTGTAATTAATCTTTGACCTCTTGCATATAGCTTATGTTACCCGCTGGTTGTCAATTTGTTGTCAGCAATTGATCAGAACTATAAGCTATTATATATAACACAGCTACAGACTTCCAACAATCTTTTGGCTGATGAGTGACGTTTACAGGGGGCGCCAGCTCTATGCAACTTAATGCAACGAACCTGTCATCAACACAGACCTTTTATTCCTCATTGGTCATCAAGTGTTAGTCCCACCTGTCACCATGCACCAAAAGATCATTGGAAAGCTGAACATGGGCCCAATTCTGCTATCACAATGACCGCTCAGTGACAATGATTTGACAACAACATCAACACATCAAGTATCTGGCATCTGGAGTATTTTTAGGGTTCCGATCCTTAAAAGGAAAAAAATGAACCCTTATAGGATCAATTTGTTGTCCGTCTGTCCGTCTGTCTGTCTGTCTATCCGTCCGTCCGTCCGTCCGTCCGTCTGTCTGTCTGTCTGTCTGTCTGTCTGTCCGTCTGTCACGACCCCTTTTCTCAGGTATGCGTAGAGGTATCATGTTGAAATTAATATCGATTACTCAGGTCTATGGTCCCTTGGAGCTGTGAAAAAATTAAACTTCTAGGTCCACGCAATCAAAAGATACCGCGATATTATATCATAATTTTGCTAATTTTGCTAAATTTGTATGAACTCGCGTGGAACTCGCAAGGGCCTAGGGTCATGAAATTTGGAATGAAGGTAGGTCTTATAGCACAAGTAAAATCCGAATATTGTAAATTTCTACCTGTCTCACCGTCTGTTAAGACTTTTTCTCAGAAACGCATGGAGGTATAAAGTTGAAATTAATGATTACTCAAGTCTGTGATCTCAAGTTGTGGAAAAATTAAACTTATAGGTCAACGCAATCAAAAGATACCGCATATGTTTCAATTTTTCTGATTGCTTGATATTCGCAAGGCAATCAAAACCTAGAGGGTACTGCCCGTTGACCTAGAATCATGAAATTTGGCACTAAGCAAGGTTTTATAGCACAAGTAAAGGAAAAAGTCTGTCTAAAAAAATATTAAATTTGGTTTACATGGATGACATGACATCACAGTTTAGTTTTTTATGTGGTAACCTAATTGCACGTGTTACACTCTCCAAGTGTGATCGGAACCCTTGGTGCGCGAGTCCTACTCGCACTTGGTTTTTTTTTCAATTATTTAACTTAATTTCTACCATTAATTGACTAAAAAAACACCAAATGAGAGATTTTGGTATCCATTGTGGGTGGACAATCTGACTTGCAAGCCAGCCAGGAGATTTTGACTGTTGTCTATGAATTTCTATGGATCTGATATCGCCAGTGGCTGATACGGGCGTGTAGGGATCTTGTGCCGTGCAACATAATTATAAGGTATCCAGGGTCATAGGACATGATAAACAAAAGGTCCCAAAATACCAAGCAGGAACAAAGGTGAATATACCCATCGGGAAGTAATTATTATCATAATAACTCTAACAAGTGCAATAACTTTAACTGTGGGTAGTTGTAAAAATCTTAGGTGGTTTATTTCTTTCTGTTTATGTTGGTAGTTGTCCCAAACAAACTGGCGAAAAATGTACCTAAGATTTGCCGACAACCTAGGCTATCTGGATTATTACTTGTGGGTAGTTTGTAATTTTGGGATATTCATTACCATTGTCTATCCTATACAAAGGTTTCAACCCTTATTGACTGAGCGAGCAAAGCGTCTCTGTTTTAGGATTGGTCAAAAATGCTTTCGTATCTTTGTTTGTTTTCCTGTTCCTTGAGAAATGCGCCCTGTAGAGGACTACAGGGCGCATTTCTCAAGCGATTCGCGTGAAATTTTGTGAGTAGGTTGAACAATTAAATAGATTTTTTTTGTAGGGCCAGTTTTTGGATTTTTTCAAAATGGCGGAGATGTGGGGTTTTAAAATGTAAAAAAATCGCTACAACCCAACAATATGGCTCGATGGATATTAACAAATGAGGTGTCGATGGATTGGTAAAGACCATGAGAGTGAAACAGACTATATAATTTTAGTAAAAAGTCAATACGTTGTATTTAATCGCAAAATGTAGTTTACAAAGTTATTGGTGCGGCTACTTTCATACTGCATGTACGTAACCAGGTAAATTCATAAGTTTGTATGTGTTATTGAAATTAATTATTTGGGTTATTTTTTTTATGTGTGTTAGCAGTTCAGCTTTCCCACCAACATACTTGCGAGGTCTACAGCTCACAGAGCCACTAGTATTAGTTGTTTCTAGCTGAACTATAAGTAAAAGAAATAAGAAGTAAATTTTCAAGGACAAACAGAAAAAAATCTGTGTTTTGTCCTTGACCAGTCCTTATAACCTATCTATCGATGGTTTTCACATTACTAGAGTTAGATTTGACAGTTGCGCTATAGAACTTTTCGACCCTATCTATCTGCAGTTTGAGGATAGATAGGTTATTGAAACGGGACACATACATTGCCACAAGCAAGAAGATGTTTTGTGCTTTTAAAATGTAAATAAAAAAAGTTTATAAGTTTATTTTTAAGATACTAGTTTAATTGTAACTTAATAACGTCACTGCATTCAGCAACATATAAACTACCAGAATCATGCGTAAAGGCAACGATGAGGATGTAAACAACAGTTTTTGGCAAAAAAAAAATATGCTGATTCATGCATAGATGTACAAAGTTAGCAGAAGTTAGAGACAGCTTTCTATATCTAATAAGCTTGAATTTTTCACGAAACGTTCCTTGTTCCTATTCATAATAGGACATTCAAAAATAAAAGTGCAAGTGAGTGACCATCACCAGAACCATATTTACAATAAGTTAGGTAGGTAGAAACTTACCTCTTCACTTTTCATGACTTCCTTGAACTCTCTTTTGATACGCTTAGCTGCTATATTAGCCATTATATTAGAATTTAAAAATTTGTGAGTACTACGAAGAGATTTAGGAGAGTGTTAATTTGAAAAGCAATGAAGATTGAAGACGAACTGACGAACGGAGATAAAACGAAACAACGAGCGACTTGTCAAGTTGTCAACGAGTTGTCAATTTTTGCATTGTTTCTGGGGTGTGTTCAGTAACTTCGCACCCAGTGTGATTGTCGTCGGGTGAAAGTCGCCCGATGAAAGTTGGATGTAGTTACTGAACGGACCGGTGTGACTATCTGCCAAAAAACTGACTCTTTTCACAGGGAGGCTATATTTTGTTTTAAGCAGAGGTAGTTGTACAAATATGACGAGTTCGCAACGGGCTGGTGCGTCGTCGGCTTGGCGGGTGTGAGCGGGCGATGTAACTGAATGCAGCCCTGTTCTGTTGACGCACGCATTTGGATCTGTGAACGATACACGATAACAATTTTTCCCGAGAACTTACATAGTTCCAATAATATTGTCAATATCGTCTATGGTCAATACACGCGTGCGCGACAACTCGACGAGAATAAATCGGTTGACTTGATATGATAGAAGTGCTGTGCAGGGATCTGGAGCATGATTCTCGCGCATTCGATATACGATATCTACACCTATATCGAGTGATTTTTTAGGGGAATCTGTCAATATAGGTATCGATATCTGTATATCGAAGGCGCAAGATTCGTGCTCCAGTATTGCGTATTGTTCTGAGGATCAGTCACTTGCTCGCTCCAGCTCCAGCTCCAAGCTCAAGTTCATTTTATCTGGATAACACACACCATGGAGTATTACAAAAGTCTAATTCATCTGACTGAGTATAACCACAAATTAACTAACAGTACTAGTAGTACTACGCCTACGCTACGTACAGAAGATTCCTCAGGAAGATTCACTCCCGAACAAAAGTCAAGTTTAGGTGCAAAAAAATATTCGTTTATGCTACTGCATATGCTCGCATGCGAAATTGAAACTTATCGTATGACACGAGCGTTCATATTCCATTAGACACCGCTCACACGATGCCGATCACGCAGGGTTGCGAATCGCACTCAGTTGTTTTCGGTGTCATTGTTTTCAGCCGAGCGACAACCATGTGACAAAGACCGACTTGTGCGTATAGCCGGCCGTAGATACCGTACTCAGCGAAGTGAAACCCTTCTGGTATAACTCCCGGAATGTTACTTGGCCAGCGTTTTCTGTGTGTGTCACAGTCTCTCACAAATACAGACTTTGTGAGAGAGCGAAGACACACACAGCAAACGCTGGCCAAGTAACATTCCGGGAGTTATATCACGAGGTCCACACGCCCGCATCCTAAGAGGAAGGAAATAGACAAACAAAGAGTTACATGATCCTCAGAACAATAACTAACATTGCTCTGAGACTGGAGCCCGCATCTTTCACTGACAAAGTTACTTTCATATATCTGTCGCAGTTGGTTGGTTAAATAAGACACTTAACTAACACCCTAGACTAGACCGTTTATTAAAGAACGACATTTAACCAAGTCACTAGCATTTTGATTTACATAAAGCATTGTCGAAAACGATTAAAAATCTGTCTTACTGAAAGCCAGCGTGTTGGTTAAAACAAGATGGCGGCGTCACGACACGACAACAGCTGATTACTTTCAGAGTCTATCTTTATGGAAAACGTTGTGCAGCGTTGGTTTGTTGTGTTGTGTTCCTTGGTTTTTTGTTTAATGTCTTTGGTGCAATTGTAAACATGTTGTCGACTCCGCCATGATTATTTTACTTTAGGCCACATTCTGTGCCAATACTAAAGATAGGTTGTGTTAGGTCACAACTTTATGAACCACCTGGAGCCGAGCAAACCGGAGCGGAGCGAGGCGACCCCATGTAGTTTCACAAAACTGAATTGGTTGCTTATTACTTGTTACCCTACCAAAGTTAAAATGCGTCTTTTTGCCTAGGAAGACAACTCGTTAAACGTTTCGTTCACTCACTTGTCTGACGGAGCTTTAGCGACTTGGTTAAATAAGATAAGATAAGATAAGATAGCCTTCAATCCAAAAAGTTAAGAATAATAATAATGCATGAAAAATTTGTATTATTAATAGTACTTGTATAATTTTAAGTAAGTTGATTAAACATATCAATTTTATTTAACTGTAACATAAAACAAGCCTTCGATATTATATTAATTATTATGATTAATTTGATTGTGTTTAAGTTATTAATTACTTATTTTATTTATTTTATAAATAATATAAGGCCTCCTCCAGTCTTTTCCATCGATCTTTTGCGAGTCGAGTCCAGGTACGTCCGGCCGTCTCTACAGTGTCGTCCGCCCAGCGGCGCTTAGGGCGTCCGCGTGATCTTTGTCCGTCCGTTGGAAACCAGTTGGTTAAATGTCGATCTTTAATTAACGGTCTAGGGTGTTAGTTAAGTGTCTGATTTAACCAGCTAACTGCGGCATACCTAAATTCATAGACAACAGTCAAAATCCGTTTCCTGCCTGCGTTGCGCGACAGTTAGTGGCCGGCCAGTTAGTAATGTATGTTTTGTCAATATTTTTGATTTTCAGTGTTCAGAAACAGAGTAAAAATAAATGACCATCTTTATAATTTAAGAATTATTTTGTGTCAGTTTTAAGGGAGTTATCGAAACTTCTAGTAAATGGATAATGTTTTTTTGATGATTTAGTCAATTTAGTATCCTATTAGGTGCAGAAAATTACTGTTTGATTAGTTTCAGTTGCTATCTTGACATCTTTTGACATCATTTTGACATGAAATCCATAGACAATATAAAGCTAGACGTACAAAAACACATGTACATTGCACACACACACACATACAATTACATACCCGCATCTAAAAGGGCTTTGCTTTGTGATATGGATGGTCGATTAAATTGGAGGTGTTGTACATACATATTTTATGTCGTTTCCCGACGCCTTTCCTCCCAAATCCATAACTAAACATTGCCCTAAAACTATGTCGTGTTGTCGGTAGTCAGTGATATTCGGCTTGTAGTAATACGATCGTCGAGATATGGCCCGTGTGTTTCGCTGTGAAAGGACAAAGTTATGGTAATTCAGTCCCGTGTCACAGGGCCCACCTATGTACCTGGCTGTGCCACTTGATCGAGCGATCCATGGCTGCTGCGGTATTCGCTGCCTCTGGTAAGTCCTGGTTATGTTACAGTTTCCCATCTTTTGTCTCCACACCGAAACGGCCAATCTGTTTTGGTGGTGGAATATAAATAAATTGGTGCTCCGGTTCTTGTTTGCATTCTTTGAGCTAGCCGATGAAACGTTTAGGGCTTAACTCCGCTTTGTTTTTCGACAAATAAACTTTGATTTCCTTTGCCTTCACTGAGACATTGCACTGTTGTAAAAGTAGACTACAATGTAGAGACATGATTTTATCAGAGTTTATCATTTTAGCATGTATGTAGCAAGCATGAACTATGGTAGTCAGTCAGATTTCTGTGGTTAGTCACATTCTCTGGACTGGACTGTTAGGTATATAACTAAGTATATTTAATTTTGTGTGTACTGTAACCTAATTCCAGGTTCATATGCAACTACCTACTTGCATCCAGCCAAATTCAAATTCTAGTGCTTACCATGTGATGTTAAGATATTTAACAAATTAATATATATTGCATATCTATGGTGTAGCCTACATTTTGAAAGATTTTCAATAATTTTACAGAGGGCTTTCCTATTTACAATTCACTTATATAGATATCACTTCAAGCCCAATGATCCAACCAAAGATATCATCAAGTCTATGTAATCTTGCAGGATGTGGTTTGCACACGACAGTGAGGATTAATTCTAATAAAATACTATTGATACATAGTTACTGACAGACAATTAATGCACAGCCTAAACAGCTGATTCTGGAATTGTGAAACTTGTCAATATAGATTGCATCCAATTAATTCATTGTGAGTCAGGCATCATCATCATCATAATAATACCCCTAAGGCTGGATTTTATAAACAAAAGAGTAACTTTTACCTGAGAGTATCTTCTACTTTTTCACAGAGTGACACCTAGATCAGATCACCTCATTTTGAACTGTCATTTGTCATACAAGTTATCCCCGGGATAGTTATTCTCGTATCATATAACTTTTTGTTGGTGAAATCCAGCCTTGGTAAGACTAAAGCCTGCCCAAAAATGTAACAAAAAGTATAATATGACAACGTCATAAATGTATGTATACAGGGTTACTGGTAGTCAACCTACATATTTCGTAATTTCTTTATTGTAATATGTACAGATAGCATATTATAAAAAAAAAACATGTGGGTATGTTGGAAAATGCTAACTTGAATCAAAATTAACCATTGTTACTATGAAACACCCTAACCAAAAAATAATTTAAAACAAGTAAGTCAACTTCAAATGAACTCAAAAGCAAGAAATAACGAAAATTTTACCACACTCACCAATTGAAATGTAGGTTGTACTAAATTAATTTGGTGTCGAAATTTTTCATTTTCGGGTTGCGGGACTTTCAAGATTTTTGTAGAAAAAACTAACTTTTACATGTATTTCGTACCAAATTTTCTTTTTCTATGTGATTCAGTCTAGTTTTTCTGCTAGTACTACACAACAAAAATATTGCAGTATGCAGGCTTACGGGCAAAACAAAATATCATATGAGATATTGACTTTACTAAGAACTCTTTCACGTATAGGCGCCTCTAGCGCGCTGCACGCCGCCGCCCGCGTCTGGAAATCCATACAAATTGAAAACGCGTGACAATCGCTCGCTCGCTTGCAGTGCTACAAGCGTATGAAGCGCTGCGAGCTAGGTAGCGAGCGACTGAAACGCGCTGCAAGCTCTGTAATGTGAAATTGTGAAGGGCTTCCGCTGCGGCCTGTCATTTGCGCGTCAAAAACGCCTGAAAGACTATGACAAGGCCACACTCTGCTGCGAATTTTGGAAACCAATCAAGCTACGCAGGGTGGTTTTTTTCCAATGTTTCTGGCCAACATGCGATCGGTGGCAACACCATGCAGTTTATTTAAATGATTATATATATCGTGTTAGGCAGTCCCTTCCATTGATGGGTAGCCTAATATGGTTTTAGTTTGATCATATATTATCCCAAACATGTTTCTGCTTCAACCTTCTTTTGGAAGGGAGAGTGCCCAGTGCTGAGGCTAATTGGCTTTGTGTCTGTCGATCCTGCCCTTGTATCTTGTATCTTCTGTAAGGGGGCTGAAGTGCCTGTACGTGGCCCACATGTGCGGGGCCTTTGTGCATGTCCCCTTCTCCCTTTCTCTCATCTCAGCCAACCCAACTCCTCCACGAGTTGGAGTAGGAGGCCTGGATGTTCAAGGAGCTCCCGGGTCGATGATGCTTCTCCCAGAATCGCCATCCTGGTTTCAATTGTGGATGGACATGCCAGCAACATGTGCTCGACCGTCTCTTCCACTTCCATGCAACCCCTGCATAGGGGGCTGTCAGTTGCACCTGTAATTGTCAAGTGTTTATTTAGTGTACAATGGCCTGTTATAAGGCCTGTTAGTATTTTTATTTTGCTGCGTGGCAGCTTTATTAGGTAGTTAGTAAACCTATGGTTATACTTGTTTATAAAAAGTTTTGTGTTTTTACAGTCTTCTCTGCTGGACCACAATTTGTTCTGTTGCACTAATGTGGCTGATTTAAGCCGCTTCCTTAGTGCTTCAGCTGATAATGGCGAGAAGGGTGGAGGGCCGATCGCCGATCCTGCCCTTATAGGTTCTTGTCATATTATTCACTTCCTCTTTGACGGTTGGCATCTCTAGCTACCTATGCACTTCCTCATTTTTGGTAAACCATGGAGCGTTGACAATGGTCTTTAGGACACTGTTTTGATGCCGTTGTAATATTTCGACGTTTAAATTACTGGCTTTTCCCCACAGCTGTATGCCATATGTCCAGACTGGCTTCAGTACCATCTTGTATATCTCCGCGCTCTGCTGCGAATTTTGGAAACCAATCAAGCTCCGCAGGGAGGTGAAGTTAAAATTTAAAGTTTCCCTGCAGAAGTACACGGCCTTATGGCTGCTATCCACTGCTTCTGAAGCTCATGCTGCAGCTAGGCTGTGTGTTAGAGCGCAGGGTGAAACTCCATTGGCGCGTTGCGTCCCGTTGTTTTACAATAATAATATAATGTTTTTTAATATGCCACTCCGGTTTTGTCCTGTAAACGACCGGCGCCGGGACGCGCCGTGCCGGCTACAAAAAACCGGTGTTTTGCGCCCTCGCTATAGCTATTGCCATGCGATTCGCGTGCAGAGTCCGGCCCCTGTATTGCGTCGACGCACGATCCGAGGAACGACGCTTGCGACGACCCAACGCATTGTGCCGACGCAACGCATTGTGGCGACGCAAGTTGACTCAACGCATTGTGTCAACCACTCACTCTAAATGAGGTGACGTCATTATCCTTTTCCTTAGACTATGACCTGTCACATATTATGCCCACAACTGCCAACATGTAATTCCTCAACAAACACAACAAACAAACAAGTCAATCAGGTAAACAATCAGCCAATCAGGGAGTCTCAAACAAAGGGCTCCCTGATCACTGTCTAATGTAGTGTAAGTGAGATTACTCGGGAGACTCAACTGTCCGTCACTCATTCAACCGTGAGACAGTACTGCAGCGCCAGTGAGCCTGAACTGATACAGTCCTACAAACAAGCTGCGAAGGAGAGGACAAAACCAAGGAGGTTCTAGAATGGAGACGCACCAAGGCTGCTGCGTCCACACTTAATAAATTAAAGTGAATCAGATCTCCGATACGTGGCATTGACGTGTATCATTTGGGCTAGTGTGGACCCAGACTTACGTTTTTAGTTACGCTGAAGTACAAGTTTTACCCTTCATTCTCTTGCCTAAAGACACAAGCTAGGATTTCGTGGGTTAGGAAAGTTAACTTATCTTTAGTGATTTCTGGAAATCATTTAGAAAAAAATCTTTAACCTATGTATTTCGTTCGACAAGATTTTGTGTACAACTGTAGTTTGTTTCTTTCCCCGGAACATGACAGACTTTGTGATATTGAAAGGTAGGCGGTATTGGTCCTAATTATTCTTCTAGAAACTAATCTCTGACAGTACTGTACTGGCATACCGTCGTTCATCGAGCGGGATGCGTCGCTAAGATTGTGCCTCGACGATGCATACGCTTAGTTGCATTGTACTCTCAAGGCGATGGACATGTTAATTACATCGCCGTAATATGGTTTCTCATCTAAGGCGGTTCAATTAATAGTACAGTGATTGTAGACGTGACTTCGAATATACCTATAGCATGGCATATAAATCTGGAATTGTAACTAATCAGAAATCTATGTTTATGTTACATGTCTATGTAACGCTGTGCGTTAAGTATCACTGAAAGTCGAAAATGGTCGGACTATATATATTTTTAGTCTCCTTAGTTTATGGCGGAGGAGGTAGGATAGTAAAAAAAATATATGGAAAAACGCACAGACACAGCTTAATCTCGAAAAATATTTTGTATGGTAATCCACTCTTCCTTCAGCCCCATGGGCAGCTGAAAATTAAAATGAAAAATGAAAAAATATTTATTTGCAAAAACAATTTACAGCACAGATTAACAATGATTCCCACACTAGGCATGCCTGTATCGTGGGAAACTCAATTTGATTGTAAGTTTCTTGATTTGCGTCATTTACACATTACACTAGCTGTGTGTAGGCATAGTGAGTGAGTTGTCGCAAGAAATGTGTAACGACAGATAGACGGACGTACAGCGGAGGCTACGCAAAGGGTCCATTACCCGTCGGGTACTAAACTCCAGGGACAGAAATTTTACACTTAAAAAAATAATGTCAACGAGAACCATCGTCTTGCAGGCCACACCCACACACTGAGACGAACGCGCCCAATATAGCTTCACGCTTGATCGCCGCACCATCGTCGTTCACTTAATGATCTTGTGAAGTGCCTCCAAGCTGCCCAGCGTATCGGCTCCGAACGAAATTACCACTCAAACGCAGTGCCAGGCTGTCCATATACCTGCCTAGTTACCTCACAGTTTATAGCACCAAAGGTGAACTCTGTTGGTTAACTCGCAATTTGAAGTCACTTTCATAGTATAGTACTTTATTAATGTCCTACAGGTCCGTAGGCCACAGGTCTTCTCTCAGATTTGACTAAGATTTAGCGGTGACCCGATCCAAATTACCTATAAAATGAGCGATTGCGAGTGGTAGGCCGTGGTTCTCTTAATCACTACCAGCAGATTACCGGCAGGCAGCGGACAGCAATACTCATATGACCGACGCGACGCGTCAAATTAAAACATAGTAGACTGGAGCCCTCCCTTCTCGCCTCAGGGGCGCTGCAAGCCTTTCAAGTGCCTAGTCTAGTCTGATAGCCAAATGAAAAGTCATTGTTTGACAAATGTTGACTGGGCTAAGACTGGGCGCCGCAGCTTTGTATGTGACCACTTCTCTCCACTATTCTAATTTGACGTAGGCAACTTCGTTTGACTAATTTAAACTTATTTTCTTGGAAATTAAGTAGTATCTGAACCAGGGTCTCGCTTCTGCCGGAGATGAGACACATGATTTTCCGATACCAAAAGCAAAATAACCGGTCATTCACCTCGCTACATAACTGGCGTTTGAATGTTCCAGCTCAATCAATATCTTACATAATGCACGTTCGCCGAATGACATTTGCACTTTCAAAGCTCCACTATTACTTGGGCTACTGAAAGATGCATTTATGCCATAGCCAACGTCGCCGTCGTCACGAGCCTTTCTTTCTTACCGACTTGAACGAATGCTAGATTGTTGCTCAAATAAATTGCGGTTAGATGTGATACTGGGGCTGTCAGTTCCTGAACGAGAGACATGACTTTGTGTGTCAGTCAAACTGCTATCGGTTTCCAGGACTTTGTGACTTCCTAATTTGACTGCGTCAATTGAGCTCAGCAAGGATCTACAGGGCGTTTGGCAGATGAGTACAAAGCCTAAACCCCTTTACTCGCAGAAGCACACCGCTCGAACGACCGAACAATGGCGAACTATGTTATATAAGATGTGTCGGCGAACCAGTTACGGTGAAGCTAGTACAGATTCATTTACAACCAATTGAACCCCCTGAGACGATCTGACCGGCCTGGCGACTTAAATGATGTCTTATCTACGAATCGATGTAATGGAATTCTTTGCTATGTTTTGGTTTATTAGTTTATTTGTTTATTTGGGAACTGAGCCCACAGCACAATATAAAAAATGTACAGCACAATAAGTAACTTATACCTAGGCCAATTAGGGGCTCTTATTATACTAACATTACATTTTGCAAATACAGTTTAATTACACTGTTTAACTAGTGGCTCTGTGAGCTGTAGACCTCGCGAGTATGTCGGTGGGAAAGCTGAACTGCTAACACACAATAATTTTCTTTCAATAACACATACAAACTTATGAATGTACCTGGTTACATACATACAGTATGAAAGTAGCCGCACCAATAACTTTGTAAACTACATTTTGCGATTTGAAATACAATCTATTGACTTTTCACTAAAATAATATGGTCTGTGTCACTCTCACGATCTCCACAAATCTAACGACACCTCATTTGTTAAAATCCGTCAAGCCAATTGGGCTATATCGGTTTTTTTACATTTTCAAACCCCATAACTCCGCCATTTTGAAAAAAATCTAAAAACTGGCTCGAGTAAAAAATTCTATTTATTTTTCCAACCTGCTCACAAAATTTCACGAGAATCGGTTCATAAATGCGACCTGTAGAGGAGAACAACCGGACAGACATACGAAAGCATTTTTGCCCAAACCTGAAACGGAGACGCTTCGCTCGCTTCGCTCGCTCGGTCAATTATACATGCATTTTAGTTTTTTATTTTTGACCGAGCGAGCGAAGCGAGCGAAGCGTCTCCGTTTCAGGTTTGGGCAAAAATGCTTTCGTATGTCCGGTTGTTCTCCTCTACAGGTCGCATTTATGAACCGATTCTCGTGAAATTTTGTGAGCAGGTTGGAAAAATAAATAGAATTTTTTACTCGAGCCAGTTTTTAGATTTTTTTCAAAATGGCGGAGATATGGGGTTTTAAAATGTAAAAAAATCGCTACAACCCAAACGGCTCGATGGATATTAACAAATGAGGTGTCGTTGGATTCGTAAAGACCATGAGAGTGAAACAGATGAGCGAGCAAAGCGAGCGAAGCGTCTCCGTTTCAGGTTTGGGCAAAAATGCTTTTGTATGTCCGGTTGTTCTCCTCTACAGGTCGCATTTATGAACCGATTCTCGTGAAATTTTGTGAGCAGGTTGAAAAAATAAATAGAATTTTTTACTCGAGCCAGTTTTTTGATTTTTTTCAAAATGGCGGAGATATGGGGTTTTAAAATGTAAAAAAATTGCTACAACCCAAACGGCTCGATGGATATTAACAAATGAGATGTCGTTGGATTTGTAAAGACTATGAGAGTGAAACAGATTATATAATTTTAGTAAAAAGTCAATAGGTTGTATAAAAGATCGCGAAATGTAGTTTACAAAGTTATTGGTGCGGCTACTTTCATACTGCATGTACGTAACCAGGTACATTCATAAGTTTGTATGTGTTATTGAAAGAAAATTATTTGGGTTATTTTTTTTATGTGTGTTAGCAGTTCAGCTTTCCCACCGACATACTCGCGAGGTCTACAGCTCACAGAGCCACTAGTAATAAAAGTTTTAAGAAATATTATCTAGAAGTTAAGAGGGAGGGGGAGGTGTGAAGTGTGTGTTAGGGTGTGTGTGCGTGAGCATGTGTGGATGTGTGTGTTATAGTAATAATAGAGAGAAAATGAATTCTTTTTGACAAGTGTACGTATTATAATCTCTGAAGTGTAATTTCAATCGTACATGAAAGTTACATAGGCACCCTGTATCATTGACGCATTTTGGTAGTAAGGCGCAATCTCTTCCGACACGACAAGATACCTAGACAGAAGACTCAGAAAGTATGCATGCTTGTCTGGTTTCTTTCTCGTTCTGTTCCATGTCTTCTGTCTCGTGTCTTGTCGTGTCTCTAACTTGTCCAGTGGGAGTCGCGCTTTAAAATTCAGTGTTCTATACTCGCCACGAGGTCCATGTAAAACTATATCCCAACAAAAACATGCATAAGCATATACAAAAACGCCAGTCTCGCAGCCTGCGCAGTTTATTCTACCGTAAAAAGTTGTGAGATCTAATTTTAAACCAAGTCGGATAATTTAACCAGTATCTGTGTATGGTAGAATCTTTCCAACAACTTTATTATCGTATACTGTTAAGTAACTACCTAATTAGTTAACTAATAACATTTATAGTGATCGGATCAATATAAGACATCTTTATTTCTTCAATAATAATTAGAATGACTTGGCAATCGCACGTAGAAAAGTTGTCGACTATAGGACCGTGTGTGCAACGTAATGTACCTATTGCTCTCGCTCCGAAATAATTCGTTGTTTTCTTATTAGTTAAGTTTATCTTTATTTAGAGATGTGTTGTGTTGAGTAATAATATTCATTTGTGCTCTGGGTGCTATAGAGTGGTCAGTTGAGCGCGATTGCCAAGTTATTCTAATTATTATTGAAGAAATAAAGATGTCTTATATTGATCCGATCACTATAAATGTTATTAGTTTGGCGTTTTTGTATATGCTTATGCATGTCTTTGTTGGGATCTCATTTCTTTTTGTAAGTAACTTTCCTTTTTTTCTTTTCGGGTACTATTTCTTGTGCGTTAGCTACCGACTTTCTCAAAGCCCACTCCCTATCTCTATGGGCTCTTCTCTGTGGCTTTGATGTTACGATTTGTGACAAGTCTGGGCGGTGAATTATATAAATATAAATCATACCTCAAACCAAACCATACGCGATTCAGGAAATGCACACCTAGCGACATCTAATGGGGAATAGCGATATTAGACAATATTGTAACCGCTTTATTTAAATCATAGCTGAAACCAAACCATACCGCGATTCAAAATACACATAGCGACATCTAATGGGGAATAGCGATGAATCGAAGTAGTCGTGTACTGAGCTTATTGATAATTAATATATTATGAAATTGGGGCTAAAATTGCGCAATGTTTGAGTTTTCCTTGGCTTTGCAGGCTAAAATTTAACCATGCTCAAAATTTTAAGCTTGTGGGTTCGCTAGAAGTACCCAAGCAGCACATTAGCGCATTTAGCAGCCAACTAAACATGGTTGGTGGCAAAAATCACTATAATGGGTCGCATATCAGTGCAGATTATAACGACTAGTTTTTAACTCAGCTCTAAGTTCTACAGGAGAACAAAATATTACTGATAATGGCATATTGGTGAATTTTGCCACCATTTAACAACTTGTAGTGCTTAATTGTCTAAATTCGAACTAACAGTGGCAAATAGGCTTTTATATTCACTGATATGACACCCATAGTCGCAAATGGGTTGTTAAAATTACTGTTATGCCTATTTGGCACTTTGAGATCCAAAGAATGGCATATTAGTGTATTTAATGACTTATAGTGGCAGCTATAAGCTTAGGTTGTTATATGCACTAATATCCTACTTTGAGTTCTTTATGGGGGTCGCCAAGAAGCGAGAGTACCAATTTTCACTTATATAGAACGACAATGACACTTGAAGTTGTAAAACTAACTAAGATAGCTAAGTAGCCCCATAAATATTTACACAAAAACCGTTAAACATCAAACCGGCCAAGTGCGAGTCAGACTCGCGCACGAAGGGTTCCGTACCATTATCTATAAAAAATCGCAAAAAAACACGTTAATTGTATGGGAGCCCCCTTTATATTAAATTTATTTTGTTTTTAGTATTTGTTGTTATAGCGGGAACAGAAATACGTCATCTGTGAAAATATCAACTGTCTAGCTACCACGGTTCATGAGATACGGCCTGGTGACAGACAGACGGACGGACGGACGTGGCTGGCTTCGTGGGAACCAGAAACAGCGACAACACAAACATGTAAACATCCAAGACTTGGGGTATTTTTTTTGTCCCTAGCCGGGATTCGAACCCGGGACCTCTCGCATGGTAGGCAGACGTGCAACCTCTGCGCCACAGAGGTCGTCAATACCAATCTTTTGTTGTAACGTTTTTCTCTAAAAGTAGGTACGTGAAATGTATTATTATTATTTAAAACAGTTCGAGTGTTTCTGCCATAGCGTAGAAAACTGTTTTAATGACTTACTCATCGTTCTTGGAATAATTTAAACAGTACCAGCAGCATTTAAAAAATACCGAAATTTCGGTATACGGTATTTGAAATTTTCAATACAGCTAAGATGTATTACAGCGTAATTGTTCCTACCTTCGAAGTCCATCATCAGACCAGCTCGGTGGTACCATAAGAACATGCTCCAAGAAATCTACTTTCGAATAAAAAAAACTACATTCAAATTGGTTCACCCGTTTACGCTCCGCGAGCTGAGAGACAGAGACACAGATACACAGATACCCAGAGTGACACACGCGTTAAATAAAATCATAACACCCCTTTTCGAGCAGAGCCCATAAACCCTTCGATCGCGATCTCGCTTAGTAGTACATGCGATTCGCTTGCAGAATCTGGCCCCAAGTATTTTTTTGTTTTCTCACGGATCACCAATTGAAACCGAAAATAGTTACTACAGGGTCTAATATTCACTCATTTGATAAATTCGAAGGTGCATTTAGGTGATATTTGGATGTATAGGTGCCATTATGGAGTAAATAAGCTGATATTGCAACTGCAAGTAATTGGTTTGATCGCCATGATTAAAAGATGGCGAACGCAAATTGCAAATATTTTGAGACGATTAAAACAATAACAAGTTTACAACGTAAATTTGACGCGTATCTGATACATTCTAGCAACAAAATAATCGCATTCTGACCACCAGATTCCAGATTTTCAACAGAAAATGTAAAAGTGAGGTTATGTTACAATTAATTATTATATTTTTTTTGAGGAAATTTTCATCAGAACGATGGCGCATTAAAATCTTATAAGAAATATAATATGCACTTCACAATAAAATCAAAATTGCACCGGTTTTATCTCATCCTAAGACAGAACATGCGCATGTACCTAATTACGTAAATATGTTGTTGTTAGAGTGTAGAAGTCTAGCCATCACCATTCGTTAATAACGCACTTACCTTGTTATATACGATGAAAATCTCTTCCAGTTCCAATATATAATCACTCAGTCTACTCACACAAACAAAACAAAGCAAAAACAATCCTGCTTGCCACTAATAGTACTACACTGATCTAATGAACGAACTGAATAGACTATCATTCGTTCAATCAGTCCAATTTGCACTTGAAGTTCCAATTTTCACCAACGGTAGCAATTTGAACGCGTTTAGACCTTATTAGATCTTTAAAATAGGCTGCTATTTTTCGCCTTTTGGTTGCATATAGGTGCTATATAGGTTCTAACCACCTATATAGCACCTACGTTAGATCCAAAAATCACCTTGCGTAGCAATTTGATATAATATGGAACTCCTATGCCACCAAATGTGCTGCTTGGGTAACCTTTAGAGTTTTCATGATCGTGAATCAGTGAGTCAGTGAGTGTCAAAATTGAGGAACTTTGAATTGCTGTACCTTCAACTCTACTGGTTCAAATTTATTGAAATTTTGAGAATATGTCTTATGACATGGTGCCTTTTAGCCGCCGGGAATTCAGGTTTCTATCTTTATCCACAACGGAGTAAAAGGTAGGTCAAATATGCTCTGAATGGCTTCCTGTAAAGGATGTTACTGCTGCGCCCGTATGTTTTGCTCGACTTGGCTTGGGGGCGCTACCGCGCCCCCAGATGTTACCGTTTTGGAAGCAGAACACGCGAAGCCGTCGTATTGTACAAAATGGCGCCTAACCTGTGTTTTGTTCCATCGGTAATTGGCGTGGTGGACACGACACACGTAAAATCCAAATCAATTACCTGAGGCAAATAGACTTTCTTAAAACCTGCCTTACCCCTTTCTCACTAACTCAATTTGTCGAAATCACAGACAATCAATCAATCAGACCATCAGAGCACATTTACCCAGTGCTTGGTATAGGCCTCTCCTTTACCAGGCCATCTACTCGGGATCTCCCGCATCCATACTTCCCTCGATCACCACCTTCTGTTAGTGCCTCTCCCTGGTTCGAGCTTAGCGGTCAGCGGTCCATACTCCGTCCTGATTTTCGACAAACGCATCATCTGTTCTACGCTGAGGCCTAGCCATTATTGTTTCCGATTTCCTGACTCGTTCAATATCTTTCCGTGCCTAGAGTTATATTTGCCCTTTTAAAAATGTCAGAGATTTCACTCATTCTTCTTGTCAATGCCTGTTACATTGAAAACTGTCTCTATTGCACAAAGATAACGAATTATCGACAATATCGGTTCTACCTACTTATTATCAAATCTCACTTTGCAAACATACCATCAAAGTTTACGCGCGATCGGCCGATTTGTCTACCTTTCTAGTTTCATGTTTACATATGGTATAACACATTGTACTAGCTCTATTTCACTCAGCCAGAGCGTGCACCCGATACTATCGCCCCCCCGTGTCCCCAAACCCCCTGCCTGCGGCCGCATGCTACTCTATTACATTCATTATAATGTACTCATAATTGAACAAGACGATAACAAATTATAAGCCTTTATTCCTCCTTCCCAATTTATTATAGCCTTACATTTTAGTCTGAATATCTGGATTAGATACGCATTCAGATGAGGGACGCTCAAGTTGTTCCCTTGGGTTTTATTCTAATTGCGGCTGAGAGTGAAATCCGACTGTCATGTTTCCATATTTAACTGAGAGGACGCAAACTAGCGATGTTTAGTCAATATTAAAGCGTAACATTTGACGTAGACTACCTTTAATCAAAACAAAGACTTCTTCTCTAACTTGTCGCAATCTTGAACGTCAGCGTATGCTGAGACAAGCGCAGCAGGTCCCTGGCTGAGACCCAATAATTTTGGGCGTAAATTTCCTGTGTCAAATAAAAAACGTCGTCGTTTACCTGGTCTTGTTAAATCTGATCTGTAGGCCTACACAAAGTTAATGACGCTACAAAAACAAACGAAAACTCAAAATGTATGCTATTTGACATTTGGTGACGCGTGACCAAACGTCAAATCGCATACATATTCTCAGCGTTTCGTGCGAAAGATAATAGCGTTTTGCATCTTGTCTACGGGGGCTGTATAGCCTGCGTCCCAGCATACGCCTAGACTTATTGGGCCTTCCTTTATCGATGTCTGTAAGCGAAACATGTTAACCCCCCCCCCTCTCTAATATTAGTTCCAGCATTTTTATGTCGCTTTCGTCTGTCTCAGCCACTACCGGTGTGAGACGGTTACCATCTCAGCGCACAGAAATCCAAAGAGGGGCGATGGACTGAGTCAGTACGTCTCTCCTCGGTGTATTTCCTTAGACTTTTGTATTTTTAAGGCTCTGATATTTTAAAAGAGGTACGGGGGAGGTTTCTTGCCCTTCTTTGCTCCATCCCTAAGCCCACAACTTCCGAACGGGCGGTAGTATACAAAAATATTAATATTATATTGACGTTGACTAAGTAATATGTATGATTTTATGGTCAATAAAAATTTTGAACTTGAACTTGAACTTGAACTAATCTGGTTCCTCATTGTTACTGAAAATAAACTTATTTGCTGTCAGGTTCATGTTGGTATCCGTTCTGTCCGTCGGAACGAATATGACAGACCCGCGTTTATCGTCCTCGGAGCGTAAGTGGTCGCCGCCCTACAAACCTACCAAGTCGCAATATACGGCGTTTCGTGAACAAAAGATTTCCTTTGGCAGAATTGATCTGTAGGTCCAAAGAATGGATTTAAGAAGTGGAGCCATATGGAATTGTGATGCAGGGGAAAGAGGGATCCCTCCCTGGATGAAATAATTATACTTGACCTATGAAGCTGCAATTTGGCAGGTAGGTAGTTTAAAGATCCAGGGCGTAAGTTCAGTATTTTTTTTCAAAGTTCTGCCTCCACAAGGGGCAAAAAGGGGGGGGGGCAAAGTTTGTATTAAAAAAAGCCCTTCATAGGTAGGTAGTTTAAAGATCCAGGGCGTAAGTTCAGTAATTTTTTTTTCAATGTTCTGCCTCCACAAGGGGCAAAGGGGGGGGGGGGAATTTGTATTAAAACAAACCTTTCCTATGAAGCTGCAATTTGGCAGGTTAAAGATCCAGGGCGTAAGTTCAGTCTTTTTTTTTCAAAGTTCTGCCTCCACAAGGGGCAAAATGGGAGGGGGGGGGGGCAAAGTTTGTATTAAAAAAAAACCTTTCCTATGAAGCTGCGATTTGGCAGGTAGGTATTTTCAAGATTCAGGAGCGCGATCGCGATAATGCAATCATCAAGAAACGTCTATCGAACGAATCGGACTTAAGTTTAGTAATTTCTTTCAAAGATTTTTCTAGAAGGGGCAAAAAAGGGGCTTAAGTTTGTATAACGTGTTTGGTATCGTTTTCGTATTAAAATGAATATGGAGAATCTATTTATTAAGGTTATTTAGAAACACTTTCATACGGGAAGCTCATAATTCATTGCCAAAAAACATCTTTTGTTCACAAAACGCCGTATAATTAGACGTAAAACGGAAGCTATAATAAGGTGCTCAATTATACAAGTTGTAAATGAATTAACGCAAAATGATAAACTACTTTGTTAGGGACATCATTCTGAGCAACTTAAATTATGTAACCGATTTGATCAGAGAAACTTAATCTGGGTGCACGGCAGTGCACCACCAAGTCGAGCAAGCACAGCCGTACCATCCTTTTCTCGAAGCAATTCAGGCCATATTCGACCCCCCTAAAACTTCGTTGTGGATAAAACAAGAAGCCTGATTTTTCTGTTACTAATTAGGCCTTATATCAACACGATATATTAAATTTTTTATTCAATTTGAACCAGTAGTTTAAGAATTGTAACATGTCAAAGTTTCCTCATTTTGTCACTGACTGACCGATCATCAAAACTCCCAGGCACTTCTAGCAGACATAGAACCTTCAAATTTGGGATATAAATAGTAATTAGTATTCTTATCAAGGGAAAACTTAAACATTTCAAGCTTATGTTATAGTTTTCCAGAAAACCCATCTGCATCAATAACTTTGTAATCTTATATAAAATGTATAGGATTACAAAGTTACATTTGCAGTTTATGAATCATTGAATGCCCCTAGGAAAATATGCCTTTACAAACAAGATTCTATAAACATATTATGTAATACATACATAATATCACGCCTGTTTCCTAGAAGAGGGATACGTACATCCACCAGGGACCACCACTTACCACGGTCCAGGCATACATCCCTCGTTTCCTTTGGTTACCATTATGCTTAAATTATATATTACTAGCTGACCCGGCAAACGCTGTTTTGCCATATAAATAATTATAACACTTAGGGGTATGAAAAATAGATGTTAGCCGATTCTCAGACTACGAAGACAAACACTGTGACACGAGAATTTTATATACAGGGTGTAACAAAAAGGGTTTAACTCCCGAATGTATGTGGTTACTATGGGACCAACTTGATCAGAGCAACTTGATTTTTCACTTCTCCATATAAATCAGCCGAGCGCCCAGACCGAAATGTATGGGGAAGTGAAAAATCAAGTTGCTCTAATCAAGTTGGTCCCATAGTAAAAGTTGCTCAGAATGATGTCCCAAACCACATACATCCGGGAGTTAAACCCTTTTTGTTACACCCTGTATATATGTATGATGTACATTCCCGACAAAATGCTTCAAATATAATAAAACTATTCAATCAACAGAACAAATTGCGTTCTAATGCGACGGGAGTGGTAGCAGATTAATCCAATTGCTCGATAGATGGCGCTGCCTGTATTTTAACTCACGCTATGGTTTGAAACCGTCGCTAGCTTAAGTAGCGGAGTTGCTCGCCAGCGATTTCAACTAGTTGTTGATAATTTTTGTATCTGCATTAATTATTATATTTACTAACTATTTGGATTTGTTCATCTAGCACATTTGCCAGAACTAGTAGTCGCAATGGATTCGGAAATAGTGTATGTGAATGACCAACCATGCCCACACCGGATTGTACGGATACCTGGCGATGGGTCGTGTTTGTTTCATTCTTTGTCATTCTCTATGTATGAGAATATTGAGTCGTCGTATGAGATTAGACTTGCTATAGTCGAGTATGTGGTAGCACATTGGGAAGAGTTCCAAGTTTATACTTGTGACGAGCACGGAGACCCCTACATTAACGCTATGTTTTTTATTGTTATTGTAAAAGTACCAAAGGTACCAAATTTTAAAAAGTAGAACTTTACAAAAAGAAGTGAGATCCCATCAAAAACATCCTGTAAAAAATACCAAGTCTCGCAGCTCTGTGATTCTACCGTAAAAAGTTGTGAGATCCATGTTATACCAAGTCGGTTAACTGATTTAGTCCCTACTTAAGGGGCCTTCTGTCTTAAGTTAATACGTAAGATATTTTCATATCTATATTCAAATCTTTTACTTTTTAAATAAAAATATCGACTTGGCCATCGCATGAAGGCACAATGTATCTTCGAAATCATATCTACATTATATTAGGTTGTTTAGAGTATAATTGCGTTCTACACGATTAAAACTTGGTTCCAAAACTAATATATACCTTTAACAAGCGGCAACAATAGAAAATGGAAGACTAGTGCAACAAAATTACTAATGCTCTAGTTATTTTCAGTCCATTAGATTCCAGTACCTTTCACTTCTTTATGCATTCGGAAGGAATTTGATGAAAAACCAGGTTTCTGGCTCTTAGTTCTGTGTGATAGATAACGTATTTGTATATATTTATTACACGATACATGACAGGACATAAAAACAGAAATAACATGTACCAAGGTCAGCTTATCTCTAAATAGAGATTTCTTCCAGCAGACCCTGGTTGTAAAGGACTAAACAAACTAAGCATGCGATGGCCAAGTCGATATTTTTATTTAAAAAGTAAAAGATTTGAATATAGATATGAAAATATCTTACGTATTAACTTAAGACAGAAGGCCCCTTAAGTAGGGACTAAATCAGTTAACCGACTTGGTATAACATGGATCTCACAACTTTTTACGGTAGAATCACAGAGCTGCGAGACTTGGTATTTTTTACAGGATGTTTTTGATGGGATTTTTCTTTTCTCCATACAAATCAGCTGATCCACTCAGGCCAAAATGTACTGGGAAGTGAAAAATAAAGTTGCTCTGATCAAATCGGTATCATAATGAAAGTTGCTCAGAATGATGTCCCTAACAAAGTATAGTTTCTCATTTTGCGTTTATGCATTTACACCTTGGGTAGTAGCAACTTTATTTTTCACTTCCCAGTACATTTTGGCCTTAGTGGGTCAGCTGATTTGTATAGAGAAGTGAATAATAAAGTTGCTCGGATCAGATCGGTTTGTCATGTTCATGTACGGTTATATTGTGTGAAGATCGGTTATCACAATTTATTGACAGATTAAAGGATTTAGATTGTAATCTCGCGGATTTCACAATATTACCATTATTATTATTTAAAGTCTACCAAATTCAAGCCCAATCAACAGAGGTCGTTTGGCGCTCGCTTCATATATTAGACCGTTTCCGGTCGTGATTGCAATTTTCATTTCGTGAAACACAAAAATAAAGCAGCCCGACACTGCAGTGCCTGAGGCAGCACTCAGCGGGCACTCAAACAAGAGCAGTACTTTAATTGTATAGAGAGGTATATGTAGCCTAGGCATCCTACACCCTACGATCGTTAAACAAGCGACTATGGCATCTAATGAGAGAAGACTGAGGGAACCTGACCAATGATCCGCATTCGTGACGTATTTCCGTAGATGCCGGGTATTATTCCCTTTCCCGTGTAATCCGGTTCGAGTGGATATCCATATTTCGAGACATCTCGGGCGGAACTGAATTGCAACTGATTTTTTTAGGGTAGACTCATTGATAGCATTTTTAAAGTCAGCAATTTTAGTTACACGTCGTTAGTCACTTGGCCACTTACTCTTATACTTAATTTGATTGTAGACCAAATAAGCACAAACTGTATTAGTTTTAAGCTGTAATAAGTTGAATTAAAACTTTACAATTTCAGGCTACATAAGTAATTCATTTGATTGTGAACCAAATAAGCACTAACTTTATTAGCTCTAAGCTGTAATAAGTTGAATTAAAACAATACAATCTCAATGTGTTGTATATTATTACGACCATACAGGGTATTCAGATCCACCGACCTACGTAATGTATACAAAATTTGTACATTTGTATTTAATACAAATATCCTTTCCCATACGAGTTAGAGAAAATCCTCTCTCTGACGAGAGAGACTTGCCTTTGTGACGTAGACGCTGGCGACCGAACCCTTAATAATAAATATGCGGTAGCAGAGGGCACTGTTATTCAATACCCGATGTATCCCGACCAAGGGCTAGGTGTTCGCCGCAGCTTCAAGTTTGTAGCGATAGATAGATAGATAGGTAGATAGATGACGAAGTGCGACTACTAATGTGCCGTTGCCGGCAATATTGCCATTTGTGGGAATATAATGTATGGGGCAATATGGATGGTAATATTTCCGGAGAAATGGCAATATTGCCGGAGAAATTGCAATATTGCCGGAGAAATTGCAATATTGCCGGAGAAATGGCAATATTGTTGGCCACGGCACATCAGCCAGTCCGCTGCACAGACATAGTGTCTGTGGTCCGCTGCACGCAGGTGAGCGATCGGTCCTCTAAAGAAGAGGCGAAAAATTACGTGTTCTAAGTATTTGTGAACAGAAAATAAATAAAATTTTAGTTTGACTTTGTTGTAAGTGACTATTTCACCCAATTCCCAGTGATTACGTGCAGTTTTAGACGACCTCTGTGGCGCAGCGGTTGCGCATCTGCCTACCATGCGAGAGGTCCCGGATTTGAATCCCGGCTGGGGACAAGAAAAAGAAACCCCAGATCTTGGATGTTTATATGTTTGTGATGTCGCTGGTTCTGGTTCCCACAGCACAGGGTATCCTAGTGTGGGGCCAGTAGCAATCTATGTGCGCTGTTTGTAAATGTTGACCTGCCCGAATCTCTGTCCTTTCAATGAGTTGTAGTGTATCTGAGTTTGAGGTCTGCTAGTTATATTGTGGTGAGTGAATGACGCACGGTTTGTTTCCCAGCTCGGCCGGCAGCAGTGCGATGGTGAGGTGAGCCAGCCGAGATGGTGCCGTGCCTGGTAGCGGCGCTTCTGCTGGCTGGTGCCTCCGTGGGGCACGCACTCGACTATTGTAAGTACCCCACTCTACTATGTTATACAGGGCGTTTGGATTATGGAGCGACAAAATGTTTCGGTAAATAGAGGACATCTTTCTGAACAACTTTCACTATGAAAGAGATTTGATTTTGGGTCGGGCGGTTATGTTAGATGATTTGTTTAGAGAAGTGAAAAATAAAGTAGATCAAATCGGTTTGACAGTGAAAGTTGTTCAGAATGTTGTCCTTAATTCCCCGAAAAATAAAAATTGTCACTCCATGCTCCTAACACCCGGTATACTTAGCCCGCGACTTCTGCGTAGTTACACTTTTTGGTCACGTTTTTAAGGGTGTGATTCTCTTGTGGGTCGCAAAATATGCACCGGTATTTTTTATGTTGAATTTAGTGTTATTTACGATAGCCATAATGCCATTTTCCAAGTCATTCGAACAAATCTATGAATCAAATTAAGGACACATCCCATCCATATTAACTTTCTATATAAACTTTGGCTATTAGTGAAATCGGTTCTGATACGGTCCCTACTACGTCATAAAAGGAAGTTACCCTCTAAATATGCCTTCTAGCTTTAGCCCTTTGGCCCGGTGGTTTAATTATTCAGTCAGAACTTGTTCTTTTATAATATTCATGATAGTCCCGGGTATTTATAAGGAAAAACGGAACCCTTTCTTCGTTTTCCGTCCGTCTGTTTGTCCGTCTGTCGAGATACTTTTTCTCAATATCGCGTGGAGGTAAAACTCCCTTCTATTGGATAAATTAGCTACTCAATTCATGGTTTATATTCAAATAAAGTTTATATAACAGCTCACACTGCAACATGGCTGTTACGACAGTCGGTGCGACAGAACAGTGCCGAATGTCTTATAAAATTCTATATCTATGCTTACTAAAAGTTCGATAACGGTTTTTAGTCATGAGCGAGTGACATTATCCGTTTCGATGAGGGTGGAGGCAGGAAAGGGTGGCGAGCG
Organism: Argyresthia albistria; assembly: GCA_963457715.1. Taxonomy (NCBI): domain Eukaryota; kingdom Metazoa; phylum Arthropoda; class Insecta; order Lepidoptera; family Argyresthiidae; genus Argyresthia; species Argyresthia albistria. Next base: position 1,558,726 of record OY735254.1, on the reverse strand, counting down.
ACCCAGCGGGGCAATTCTGGCGCCAGTGAGATCATGTCCATGGACGAAATATCGATTTTGAGATACCGAAATCTATCAAAAACTAGAAAAAGCTATTCTACGACTAGCCTTTCGACCAACCAAGATATCTCGACCCGTTTTCAATTCGAAATAATTATAAATCGAGATGGTTTCGACGGATTTAGGCGGTATCAAAACCGATATCTCGACTGGGGAGATGATCTCGATAGCGCGAGAATCGGGGGCCAGGCCGCTGTAACTTGATCCCTTTTGAACTTGACAGTGAACACCGCATTCAAGTGAACCCCAAGAACTCGTATACGAGTAGTGTGCATTTCCTTTGAGATATTTAGTCGGGATTACGAGCATGTTTCGATTATTCTCGAAAACAAACGAATTAAGTGGTCTACTTTTAAAACCCGTTACGAACGCCCCTTATTAACCGACTTCCCAAAGGAGGAGGTTTACAATTCGTTCGGATGTTTTTTTTTAATTTTTGAAGTAAAACTTCTTGGGGCACGGGGGTAAAATTTATTTAACCTCTCAACTGTGGGTTATTCATATATTTGCTTTTCAATTACTACTAGCCGGGTGCTATCACGAGTGGCTAAGAAATGTAACGGAAATTGGAATCGGTGACGTCAGGGTCGGCTGAAGACTTTTAAAACCGCAACTATTTTCAATACGGTTTTTAACTAATCAGATAAGATAATAATACATTCGTACAATAAAGAATGTTAATTAGTGAGAGAAAAACCTGATGAAACGTTAACAAATAAAAATTATTTTAAGCATTCTTCCACGAGTTCTTGATTTCCGGTATGGCCAAGATGGCGCCGCCGCCGCTGGCTGGGGCAAACACTGGCAAACAAAACCAGTGACGTGACCAAAAACTACTTCGTTCAACCTCTTTGTTGGAACCGGAACTTATGTTTGACAGCTGGGCGATGCGATCCATACAGTTTGTAAGAAAAGAGTTTCATCAATGTCACATACGGGTCGATATGGATTTCTAAAATGATGAACGAATCGTTTTGTGGCCGGTAACTATGGAATAGGTACCTAAAACGCGCTGCGTAGTCGCGCAACGGGCAGCTAGTAATCGCATAAAGTCACTTAGAATCATCCAAATGTGATATTTAGTTTTCAAGCAAATTCCGATGTGATGGATGGCTGCATTAAGACTTCTTGAAAACAATAAGTAGGTACCTAGAACGGTTCTAAAGCCACTTTTTATTATATAGTGCAGTTCAAGTCACAAATTAGCAGTTTAGCTACTAAGTACTTGTTATACCTACCTATTTAATGTTTATCTGTAGTAAACGGCCAAAGCGAGGTCTACAGTTTACAGAGCCATAAGTTTAATGGCTTATTGTTTCGCTTATTTGTTTGTATGTAATTTTTGTAATACATATTTTAAAGTTGAATTGTTGTTATAACTGTTGAAATTATACGATTTTGATTTTAATAAGCTTTTGTAATTTTAAAGTTAATGCTTCATGCCAGTCAATAATGTTGAAGTAAAATATAAAAATCGAGGTATGTCGTATGGCGGACTAAGGAAATGTCAAGAATAAAATTAAATAAGAGTTACGTCATCGCTTCGCGATGAAGTAACCCTAAAAAATCCTAGCAAAGTAGGTATGTATAGGTTAGCGGGGGTAGCATAAGGCACGCCAGTCACCCCAGCCACGCATTTTGTCACAATTTAATGTCATATCATAATGAATGCGTGCTATTTTATGGAGAAACATCATTGAGACGCGAAAGGAGTTGGCAATTTGGCAAAATTACTGCCCCAGACATGTACAAAGACTTCTCAACAGCCAATTAATAGCATTTAAATATTCTCTCATAAATTACTGCGTCTTTAGTTAGTTTGTAGAACTTGAAGGAAATGATTAAATAATTATGAGTTGTCACTTCATACTCTATGATTCCGCCATTGATTAGTGACTTTTGCCATCGTTAAAAATAACATGCAACATAATTGCCAACTAGCAAAACTGTTGAAAACAGGAGGTTTCCAGAGGAGTGGCTAGATGGCGTTATGTTGCATGTTATTGCAAAATGGTGCTTATTTCTAGCGACGGCAAAGGTCACGGAATCATATTGGAATCACGGAGTATTGAGTAACAACTCTTATTTACCTATATTTAATATTTTTTTTCTTCAAGTTCTACAAACTAAATACAGACGCAGTAAATTAAATTTATGAATGAATATTTAAATGCTATTGGCTGTTGAGAAGTCTTTGTACATGTCTGGGGCAGTCGTCCATATATTGATTTAGCCATCTTCTTTGTCATTTATCTGCGCGACTGAGGTGAGTGGCAAGCCTTATGGTAGCCCCGCAGGTACACATTAACTTGGAATAGTTGAAAATACGTACTCGATCAATTAAATAAAGGGACTGGGCACAGAGACAAGCAAAGCAATGCATACATTTGAGCGAGACGGCTTAAAGACGTGACGTCAGATGGTATATAATCTGAGCGAGATGCAAATAGTAGTGACACTATTGAATGAGTTAAGTATATCACCACGAGCGCGACAAATTGTAGATAAGGAATGGTGGGAAATAAATGACATGACGTATTAAAAGTAAGTACAAGTATAAAATAATTTCAAATAATCGGACGTCTGAAACTTAAAAGTAACTTGAAGCAGAGATTGGATCTCAAAATTGGAAATTTAAATCTCTTTTAGTATAGGTAAGTATAGGTGTATAGTATAGGTACCACTTAATGATCTAGCTACAGAAGTTTTACTTCTAACACGTGTACGGTGCTACACGCGTATTTTTTTTCTTCTTCAAGTTCTACAAACTAAATACAGACGCAGTAAATTAAATTTATGAATGAATATTTAAATGCTATTGGCTGTTGAGAAGTCTTTGTACATGTCTGGGGCAGTCGTCCATATATTGATTTAGCCATCTTCTTTGTCATTTATCTGCGCGACTGAAGTGAGTGGCAAGCCTTATGGTAGCCCCGCAGGTACACATTAACTTGGAATAGTTGAAAATACGTACTCGATCAATTAAATAAAGGGACTGGGCACAGAGACAAGCAAAGCAATGCATACATTTGAGCGAGACGGCTTAAAGACGTGACGTCAGATGGTATATAATCTGAGCGAGATGCAAATAGTAGTGACACTATTGAATGAGTTAAGTATATCACCACGAGCGCGACAAATTGTAGATAAGGAATGGTGGGAAATAAATGACATGACGTATTAAAAGTAAGTACAAGTATAAAATAATTTCAAATAATCGGACGTCTGAAACTTAAAAGTAACTTGAAGCAGAGATTGGATCTCAAAATTGGAAATTTAAATCTCTTTTAGTATAGGTAGGTATAGGTGTATAGTATAGGTACCACTTAATGATCTAGCTACAGAAGTTTTACTTCTAACACGTGTACGGTGCTACACGCGTATTTTTTTTTTATGTATGTATGTGCCCCGATTGCGCCTAGACGGATGGACCAATTTGGTTTTTTTTTTTTTGAGAGGGTTTACCTTCCCATTGGTACTATGGACCACCAGGTCAGGATCTGATGATGGGATCCTGGAGAAATCGAGGGAACTATAGTACTTCAAATATTATAGGCAGACCTATAGTGATTTTTGTGTTTTTAGTAATAACTCGTGCATTTACTCATGTTGTGATGCGGAACTGCTGATGAAGACCACATATGGCCACCAGAACTGCTCAATACTAGGTACAAATACAATGCGTGGCTGACAGGCAGGCAACGCATAGCCTAAACCGGTGGACCTAGAGCCATGAAACTTTGTACAGGGGTTCCTTGGTAGCGTGGGGTAGCACTGAGATGGGATTTGACAAAATAAGTCCCCAAGGGGGGGGGGATAAGGGGTTACAATTTGTATTAAAGTCAATCTAATCAAATAGGGTTTGTGGAAGTCGGTTTTTTCTAAAGTTTACTTTTTGTTTCAATTATTTCAACCTTACGCTTTGGGAATATAGTCCATAACCAATGAAAATTTTGGGGGTTTTTGGGTTTTGAAACTGCTACTGTCCATCTCTGCACAAACTTTTATCAAAGTTAAGTCTCTGAGTGACTTCATTGCATCATAATAACTTTGTCCAATTCGTCCAAAGATCTCAAAAGAAATGCATTTTACTTAATTAGCTCCAATTTCGAAATAAAAAACCAACGTAGCGTCTCGCTTTCCCATAAGGTTTGGCAGAGGCCCACGTCCAGATGCGAATGTCATCTCCATATTTATTAATGCAATCCTATCACTGAGCATGTCAACAGATTGACCTCACTTTGTCGTATAAATGCCATTATTACGGCGTCGTTAGGATATTTAGAAGATTCATTCCGAAGACGCCGGGAGTTATGTGACATTGAAAGGTTAATAGACGCGTTAGGTATGTGAATCATCCCTCGTTGTACTGAATAACGAGATGCACGGTTATCTAATCAGAATCAAGCTGCATTTCTAGAGTTCTAGACAACTACAATAACGCCCGTTTTCAATAACCTGTCTATCCTTAATGCTATCCCTACCTATCTGTCAAATTTGACACCATAGCGCAATTGTCAAATTTCTCTCTATTATTGTGAAAATCATGGATATGTCGTAACCATATCGTCGAATTGGCTAAATCATGAAATGGTCAAGCGTAAAATATCATGAAACGATGAAACACTGAAGACTAAAGGGGGCGAGCGCAGTGAAACCCCCGAATAGTCTTCTGGGCCTATTAGACTACGCTGTCGGCAGGGCCCTATCTGACTCACTGTCTCTTTCTAGTCGTTCCATCAGAGTGAGACGTCTATACAAATCGTGCCCTGCCGACAGCGTAATGTAATAAGCGCTTTCGTGTTAGTTTGACATGTATAACACAAATAACCGGCCAAGTGCGAGTAGGACTCGCGCACCAAGGGTTCCGATCACACTAATGAGGGTTCCTTTTTTTCTTTTTAAGGATCGGAACCCTAAAAACATCACGTAGTGCTGAATAAAAATTCTTTTAAAAAGACATGATTTCATTAAAACTAGCCATCATCATATGGCCAATTTTGACGATGTGGCTACGACAGATTATGGAAGATAGGTTATGGAAAACGGTGGTCAGTCGTACGAAAACGGATAGAACGATTTGACAGTTCATCAATAGGGAAGAAAAAGAAAAGTGTAAAAATAATTAGATGTAGGGTGTGCTAAGTGTTTGTACCAAACACAGTAGGTAACTAATAATAATTACAGAGTAAGTAAGTTTAGAAGTGGTACGTAATAGGAATACACATTCTGTATTTTCTCTCTTCCTTTTACGGTACATGACATTAGAGCCCGCTGATGGTAACAGACGGACAGCGGAGCCCTAGTAATAGGGGTCCCGTTTGACACCCTTCTGGTACGGAACGCTAAATACGTGCGGTAGTAGTATCATTCGACGGGGTCCTCGCCCAGTAATTTGGTGATGGCATTGTTGTGTAATGAACAAAGAATCGAATACCGATACGGGTGATCAACAAACTTTGCTCTAAAGGTGCATTTACATTAGACGCGCGAATGCTCATTCAATCTCCGCTCGATTAAATTTGTTTTAAGTGCTGTTTGACAGAACGAGGAAAGAATACTCTAACTTTGTTCTGGGGCGTTTGTTTTGATTCTATAGAATATTCTAAGAATTCTCGCTCGCTTGATGTAAGGACACTAGAGTGGGCGAACAGTTGCATTGAGTTACATTGGTAAATCTTGCTCGTTGGTGCACCGCATGAAAACGAGCTTTTTTCAAGTTCAAGGAAGAATGACCTTGCTCTATAGCTCTTTGTTCGTTTGGTGGAAATGCTGAAAACGAACTTTTGTTCACACTAAAAGACCAACAAAGAATGCTCTTGCTCCTTTCGTTTGATGTAAAAGCACCTCAATAGGTCGTCAAATATTTCAAACTCCGAACACTCATTAATGTCGTTAAAGATTCTAAATGTATGTATGTATGTAAGTGTATTGTTATCGATTTTCGATTACATTTAGCCCTAGGGTTGACAGATGAAAGTATAATAAAGTAATCGTCGGGTAGTTAGAGATATGTCACCGTTATTGATATTGAAGTATTGTAACTCTTTACTAATCTGTGGTATTGTATCGTATAATATAAAAATAGGTACCTACCTACTGAAATAAAACTTTTCCTATTTAACGTATATTCGCAATCGATAAATTTATTCATAGGTATTCCTCAGCATGTTCATTGAGATAAAAGGACGCCGAAAGATTTAGACATACATTACATAGACTATTATAAAATCACGCCTTTACCCTTAAGGGGTGGCGGAGGCATAATTGATCCCACTTTTGAGCCACATCCAATACTCCATTTTTCGTGACAGTGGGTTAGCCCATCTGATTTAGATTGTCGATAATAAATAACCTAACCACGACACAGGCTTGCCTAGTGTGGGAGTCACCGGCAACTCATTGTATGGTTTTCCTATTGATAAATAAATATTTTTTCATTTTTCTAAACGTGTGCACAAATATGGTTTTTACCGATATTCTATCCGACCTAGCTATGGTTACAACACTACTAATAATGATCCTTCTAGACTGATGGCATCTAATTGCATCTGGTAATTACGTGGCGGACAGGCTACGCTATTACTATCAGCTATAGCTATAGATGTCTAACTGTCTATCATAGGAGGAAATAATAGTCGTGTATTGATAGAATTATTACCATTTACTTACTAGTACATACTTAGTTTCATACCACCTTTGCTCAGTAGCAATATAGAGTTTGAGGTGGTAATGGTAAACTATTAACATTAGGTTTTCTTATTTTCACACCATACTTTTTTTACACTTATAAAAGGCTGGATTTTACCAACAAAATGTTATGCAAAAATAACTATCCCGGGGATAATTTGTATGGCAATATTGAATGACAGTTCAAAATGAGGTCAATCTATGAAAAAGTAGAAGATCCCAGCTAGCAGAATCATGTCGTATAAACGTTTACAGCACAAGTTTTCGTTGCTTGAAGTTGTATAAAAACGCTGAAAGAAGTCCTATGAAAGTCGAAAAAGCGCTTATACGACGGCATTTGGGCGCAGATTTTGTAGCTAATGATCGTATGAAAGTCGAGAAATAGTCGCGCTAGTCGTAAAAAAGCCGTAAGAAGATGCAAAGACAGTGAATTAGTTACTACAAGTCACATAAACGCATTTTAGGTGCGATTTTACTACCATTTGTTGTAAAAAAGTTGCTGCGATACTATTATAGCACAAAAATGTCCTATAAGTGGTCAAACAAAGCTATCTTTCGACTATTTGATAGAGTAAAAGCAAAACAATAGCTGTCTTGTGACTATTTGGTAGAGAAAAAGTAAAATGATTGCTGTTCTTCGACTTTTTGGAAGAATAAGTGTTGATAGATTTCTATTGAAACGGCCCCATCACGGTAAGTGTAAAATAGATGTCAAAGTATCCTGCAACAGGGAAAATAGATGGTGGCCGGTCCGTGTAGATCCATACATATAAATGACATGAATGATGTAGGTAGTGTAGAGTCAAATATCAGTGGCAAATAAACTGTTTCGGTGAATTCATGTATTATAAATCTTATATTTTCATAGGCCCCCTTCAAACATTATATTTAATCAATAAAAATCAATAAAAATAGCAAAAAATATGACGCAGTAACAAGGTTACTGTTTCACAACATTTACTCGGCATCAAGTCGTAAGACTGCGATACGATTACTAATCGTACCGCCATTTCTGTTTATTTTAGGGTTCCGTCTAAGAATTACAGAATTCAATGTTTACTTGCACACGGTAAACTTTACACGTGTGTTCACTTTGGACTCGTAGAACTATATGCACTAGATTAGATCCGATTTTCATCATCCGATATCTCTACATCATCCGTAAATCTCTATGAAGATTGCTCTAGCGTCTGTATTTAGTTTGTAGAACTTAAATAATTAAAAGTTAAATAATTAAAAGTTGCAAGTTACACTCTTATGAAATTATTATGTTTAAAGATTGACAGATCTGACTACCAAACAAGAAGAAATTATGAAATTATTATGTTTAAAGATTGACAGATCTGACTACCAAACAAGAAAAGCTACATAAGTAAGTTACCTTTAACCATTGCCCGGGCAGGAGAATCACAGACGAAGGCCTTTATCTTAACTTGTATGACTCTTTCCCCGTGTTCTCTTTTGATTGTAAGTCCATTCTGTAATTCTTGTATTTCATTTACAAAGGACCCTAAGTATTCATCTAAATTTGAGGGTTTTTCTAACCCTTCATATATACCAAAAACCAGTGGAGATAGGTCTGGGATTTCAATTATTTTACCCAATATTGGCCAAAACTGACGATTTGAGCTTTTAAAAACAGGTAATCCGTCAATATTTATAAGAAGAGATATTGAATCTAATTCATAATGCACCATTTCTAAGCATTTTTGTAAACATTTATTCAGACCGTTATGCCAGTAATGTCCATTTGAACCCACATGTGTCACACTTAGTTTATCTGTTTCTGTTGACAGGATGGTTTTGGGATCTTTCGCAAGAGTCTCTGGGTATTTCTTATTTATAATTTGTGATAAAGACCTTAGCGCATCATGTGCAATGTTAAACTTTAAAGCCCACTCTTTAATATCCAGCTGAAAGTTATTTTCCGTTTCAGTTTCATCTTCACTTGTAGGTACTATTTTTGCTACTCGTACATACATACAGTAGTATCACTATGATTAGATTCAGCATTATGATCAGGACTATGGACATACTCATGAGAAGTAGAATTTATAACACTACTTGGAGTTTGAAAAGAAATTCCTGCGGAACCCACCACGTTTTGTATTTTGAGAGAGTGTGGTGTTGTGACACTTTCTTTGATGTTTTGACACTGCAATTATACTACTTTTAGTTCTATAATAGCTCTATAAAAAACAAATAATAACTAGCTGCTGTTTAATAGCGATAGGGTTGCTATTTAGTGGACAAAAAGCTTTGCTATTACTATTTTGGGACAAGTTGTGTAATAGCGCAGAAATAGCGATGAAGTTGCTATTCGGTAACAAAAATGCTCTTAGTCAACATTTTTAGGACCGTTTGTATAAAAGCCGTATAATAGTGTAAGAATTCGCAAGTTAGTAAATTAGAAGCTTTCTTACAACTTTTTTACAACATGTGGTAAGACTGCAGTGTAAAAGTGATGTGAATGCAACAAGCATTTTTTGTCAGCTGTTACACAACTATTATAGGACAAAAATGTTCTAAGTCAGCAATCTAGATAACAGATATATGACAGTCGTAAAATAGCATTATTTTTAGTCGAGTAAACGTTTATACGACACAGTTTTACGACTGAATAGTGAAAATAGCTGAATAGTGCTAATGGCCACTTTTTCTCGACAACGATGTAACAGAGAATCATTTACACAGCTGTAATACGACTATTAGTTCTAAGAGTAGTTGTTCTTTCGACTATTTTGCTAGCTGGGATACTCTCGAGTAAAAAGTTACTCTTCGTTGGTAAAATTCGCTCTAAGAGTTCTATACTCAGTACTCACTATCATCATTACCTGTATGTTAACTAACGCAGTTGTACTCCTAATTCCACAATACAAACTTTCTGTTTATTGAGTACCTACAACCGCAGAACAAACCCATTACAATATAAATTGATTCTCGTCGAAAATGCAGTATTCATTTTAAAAAGCTCACTTCATAATGTTCATGGCGTAAATTATCGCAACATCGCCGCCGCGCAGCGCGACGCTATCGTCATGTCAGAAAACATTCACGTCGTCGAAACGAAACAACCTGCTGAACCCAAGTGCATAAAAAACAGCACCCCTTATAACATTGAAACTAATTAAAATAATAGCTCCAACGACATCACGCAAAGAGTTCCGTACAAGAAATACCTATAAACCATTACGGCTGTAATGGCTCTAAAACATTTACATACGGTACAATGTGCGCCGCTGAAAGTATTCCGATATTTATGTTCGAGCCCGAGGCAATATAGTAGTATGTTTAGGCTCATTCGATCTTTTTATGAAAAACCGAACATCGGCTTTCGTGGATGGATATGAATGAGTGGTAGTCGCCGGCATGTTACTGTTTATTATTCATTAGACGGCTACGTGTCACGCGAGGGCGCACCGCACGCACAAGCTCAGCGGTTCCGAAACTGTGCCCTTTCCTCCGCATCCAGGTACTATAAATAAATACCACTCCGCATTCCCGTTACAAATTTTGCTCGGCGAGTTGTTAATAAAGTTAGGGCGCGTTTGATGAAAGCGTCGTCGCCGCCATTCAGTACTGGGGAGTTGGAGAGTCGGGACCCGCCAGTTTTGCAAGCCACTGTGTCACAGGCGGTCTTGACTGAGTCCGGATCGTTTATTCACGTGATTAATATTCAAAAGTGGCTTTATGACGTCTGCAATTTGTTCTCCAGCGCTCGCTGGCCAGGAGCGCCCGTACCGCATTCTACTTAGCCGAATACGTTTTGGCTACCGTCTATTTGGGCCCTATGATTTGAGTAATAAGAACGGCTTAAACGCCACACCGCGTAAGGTTAGGTTGAACGCGGTTGAACAATATCGTTTAATATCGTGCCACGCAGCCAACACGCGAATTGTATTTGCATTTGACCTATAAGCGTCTGTCTTTTGTACTTAGATTGCTAAGCAGTACCTCACTTTCATGAAGTGTACGTTTGTGTTTACTGGTAAAATCGATTTCGACTGTAACGTTACAATATTTTTGTCAATGACATTTAGCCTAAATTGCAACCATTTACAATGTCTAATTGTAACTGGTTGAAATTCATGTTTTAGCTGTATCTGCTATAAATAACAATTGCCTATCATCTAATAAGCGCATAAAGGCTTGTTATTACGAGCCTGCTATGTCAAAATTCTGGGCAAACGCCTCTCTCCCCCTCTTCCAGTCTTATCAGATCCTGAGCGGTCTCCTAGAGTCTTATCCCAACCCTTCATTGATGACAGACAATATAGTGTATAAATATTTTTATTAATTATTTACATGTACACTAATTTGCAATATGACATTACTGAATTATTATTATTATTTTTAAATTGCTGATTTTAACATTCTGAAATTAACAATTAATTTATATCATGACATGGCTCTCTATGCTTATTTCAATTCAATTACTATTTATATTTGTATGCCTTTATGCTTAATTCAATTCAATTACTATTAATATTTGTATGCCCCTGGGCAGAACACTGAATGAGCTCAAAAAACTCACCTGACATCCTGTAAGTGTATGTACCTGTGTTCACGAATAAATGATCTTTATCTTTATCTTCATATTTTCCTGGATCGTCCGAGCTGTTCCTGTGGCTCTCTAGGCCCAACGTTTCGGCAGCATTCGAGCAACGTGGCATAATGGCATACGACATGCAAGTTGTATGAAAACGCCCGCGGGGGCATAAAACATGCATGGTTCACTGCAAGCGCAAGACTCTAACTTCATCAGCCGAACATTGATCGCTTTAAACATTTATAGCAAACGTCTACAACCTTACCTTACAATGGGTGATTTCATAGTAGCTGTTATTCTCACGAAATTCACTATGTACTAACTGCCTTTACTGAAGAATCTGTGGTAACAGCCCGAGGTACACAAGCGAGATGTTCCAAGTTCTAATCCCGGCTGGAAGGATTTAGTTAGGGGACTGATTTGTATAGTCAAATGCCCATTCTTTGAAGCGTAATTTCAGGAAGTGCTTTCCATAATCACAAAAAAATATTATTAACTTTTATTTATTCTGGACTTCTGGGTCCCTGTCCTCTTCTTCTAATCTGATAGGATCTTGAAATAAACAACTACAATTTCGCACTATCCTACCGCACCGCAGCGCCTGGCGTAAAAGTTGCAATGAGATGTGATATCAACTTTATTTTAAAATGGTTGTGTCCAAATTTCAACCACCATGAAACGAGTAGCTAATTTTACCGATAGATGATCCGATCCCTAAGAAAGAAGTCCCAGTGTTCTGAATGTTTTTTTTTTGTTCGTCGCTGCTTCTGGTCAACACGATACGGGCCAGCCTATCCTAGTACAGGGCCAGCAGCAATGACTGTGTCTGTGTAATACGCTCATATCATAACATAACGTAGACATAATATTTTATTTTCATCGCGACTTTTGATCGATATCAATCTGTCTTGGACAGAGTATTTATCCTTTGCAGTCCAGTGAATGTAAATAAGGAGAGCGATTCAGTGTTTTCATTTAGAGAACAGAGGGCCGCCTGTGAGACGCAGCTTTGAGTTCTCGCAGCAGTTTGAAGCAATTCCACTAATAAAGCCAATTATTGTATCAGATCTCACAAGCGCTAGCGTCACCGTTACATTTTATGATTTGGTCACAGTCACGATTGATTTAATTCCAGTATGTGTCTAACTGCCAGGTTCGAAGCCCGACGTGTTATTTTTAGGGTTCCGATCCTTAAAAGGGGGAAAAACCCCTTGTAGGATCACTTTGTTGTCCGTCCGTCCGTCTGTCCGTGTGTCACAACTCTTATATCAAGAACGGTAGTCGTAAATGCGAAAGCTGTGAAAAATCAACCTTCTAGGTCAACGAAATCAGACGATATGATGTAAAATTGTTGGATTTTCATAGTAATCGCAATGGACCCAAAACCTATAGGGTACTTCCTGTAGGCCTACAATCATGAAATTTGGCAGAAATCAAGGTCTTATAGCACAAGTAAAGGGCAAAATGTGAAAACTGCAAAATTCTGCCCTTCAAAAAAAAAATATTGGTTTACATGGATGACATTATACTTTAGTTTTTTATGTGGGAACATGTTACACTCTCCAAGTGACGTGATCGGAACCCTTGGTGCGCGAGTCCGACCCGCACATGACCGTTTATTTATATTGCCTATGATGGGTCTGTTAGATCGGTTCAATTCCGACAATGGTTAAGTCTTTGTATAATTAAAATACTGAATCCAAACTTTGCTGAAAGACTGCTCCTTCCTTTCAAGAACAAACACCTTACTGCTTGCGAATTTTCGTAGCTATGCGTCTGTGTAAAGCGAGTTTTTCCTTGAAAGATGAACCTTCTAAATACTTGCAATCCAAGTTTAAAATAAAGCTTGCCGACTGTACGTAATCGCAGTTTCATGTGTTAGTACCACCAATGACGATGATAGCCGAGCACCAAACAGCCATTTCTCATTTTACGAGTGGCCTTTACGCGTTAAACATTTAAAGGCAATGGGGCAGTGACCGTAAATGCGCGCTTGTAAAATAATGCCAAGTTTGTGCCACTGGCCTCTCACTAACGACGGGTTAAATATTTGACTGGGAGTAGTGTGAAACTTGCCCTGTCGACCAAAGTAATGGCATCGTGCTGCATGCGGGCTGATGTATGGCACGTACTTATACATAGAGGCATCATCATAATTTTACTATCCTACCAGGTACCACTGCGATTTCGCGATATAGTTACCTCTTCTGAACGTTGTGTCGTGTTTATTTCGTACGTCATAAGGTTTGCGTTCGGACTCAACTGAGGCATCTCGAGCATATTGACTGTACAACTAACCTTGTGAAAGTATTTTATTTAAAACGTTCTCAATTTTATCTTCTATTCATTCTATTGTAATCTTCGTGGCCGTTCACGGCGCCATATGTTCATGATTGTTACCACAAAAGGCTTTTGGTGTTAGCACAAACATCGTTGCATCGTGCTTGTAACCATTTAGAGCGGGGAGCCTTGTGTACACAGAAATAAAAGTCAGTTCAGCTTGACCTTGATTCGCTTTCCCTGTGCGTTGTTCGATGCCGTGCTTACACCACCCGGTCTGCCGGACTAATAGAAAATACCTCTTTGTCCACAACCATTCGTCCCCTTGTCAAAACGTCTCGTGAGCATAGTACGCTTTAACTAAGTATTTAGGTAGGTAAATAATAGCCTTTGGACCTTTTGGCATTTACATCGAGTGAACGAATTACCCACTGCTAGGCAACAGCAACGTCGGTCTCGGTTCTGCGACAATAGATGTGTAGTGTATACCTCTAGCCCATGTACATGAATTTCTTCACAAGGACATAGAAATGGGGTTAGAAATTGCTGCACCTCCGCTAATTTTAGATTTCAGACTGTAAACCTAAGGCCCGGTTTCTCGTAGACCTTTTTTCTTCAAAAGATTGTCATACTCCGTTTAAATATATAGTTTGGGTTGCTGGAAGATTCATGAAACTCTATGCTCCTTCTTACTCCAAGTTTTCAACAAACTTACAATGTCAACAACTCAACATAACAACGTGTATTTGACGTTTGGCCTGAAGATAGACACAAAGCCATGTGCTAGAGGGAAACAGTGACTGAATGAAAATGAGCGAATGGGCTGGGTTACCACATACAATATAAAATATAAAATCAGCCGTCAACCTATTTTCCAATCATTTGCGTTCTAGAAACTGAAAGCTCGTCAACAGATTGTTAATTGTGAGAAACTGCTGACTGATACGTCAAATTAAAATCGTATGAGAAACCGGCCGTAAATGTCACGTTCTTCCAGGTTGCCACCAAACTATGTCTGTAATAGAGCTCGCACGACATAATTTGGAAGCCTCTTGTGAAGATTCTTATTTCAAACATCATAGGAACTACAATCACACAGCATTGGGGAAACTTAACCTGATTGTGACAGAACACGGTGGAGGTAATACTTGCTACTTCTACTGCACCGGTAAACGACGTGTCTAATGGAAGGTGATTCTACGGACGGACCGACCTAATGACACTAGTTTTGCGCATCAGTTGTGCTAACATTTGCACGGGCTACAGCATTAGGAGATGAGTTATGTAAACTTTCGTCTGACTAACTAACTTAGGTGTAACTATTGGCCGCTTAATGAAGGGGGTTTCCGATATGAAAATACAAGTAATATCGTATTTTTTTGTGAAATACATAAAACGAACATACACATTACTTATAAAAGCAAAAACATGTACAGAGGCGAGTCTTGTGTAACAAAACAAGAGATTTGTAAGTAAAGAGTGATCTTTATCATTATATCAGCCAATGCAGATCCATTGAAAAGTGAAAAATTCCGTTTGGGCCTTACTTTTCTGTCCCTATGTATGTCCCACCCAAGCCATCCGCTTTTATAATATTTTCCGATCTAACATCAGGCTGGCTGTCAGACTGTTTCATAATGGTAATTCAGAAAAGTCATTGGATACTCGTAATTGGGACATGTCGGCTAATTCGATCTGATTTCAGTGTAACATTTATTTCCATATCACCAGTCAGTCACTGAACCCGCCCCAGCGTGGGATGGTTCAACATTTAAAACGCTTTCGTGACGATCGTTCCGCCCGTAATAATTGTGGTCGATCGATCATATTCAGTTTTCGAAACAATAAAGTTTCGATAGTAAAGTATTCGAATTTAAGCATTTTCATTGGTCGCCACGAGCAGCCTAATAATATGACAATAGCGATTCTAATCAAAATAATGATAAAAGTATAGTATTATCACAGAAGAGATAATAGTACTACGGTATTATGACAAAGACATTGCTCGAATGCTCTGGATTAAAAGTATCATTAGTCTATTTTGTTCGAGTTCGAGGGTCAGTTTGGCGAAATCAGAAGCCACAAGTGATAGAAGATTTTGCTGTGAGGAAGCATGACACCGATTTTGATGAAAAATAGAATAAAATAGAAAGCATTTATTCGCTGTATCAGCACAAGACTATGTTCCTCGCCTAAGGCATCCAATCGAACCAGCAGATAGTTTTTTTATACTCGAACAATATAGCTATTCTACTATTTTATTCATTTTAATAATAAATAAAATAAAAAGCCGTTTATTTCTTATAAATTTGAATATTGAATTCATGAATATTAATTAGGAAGGTAGTAATTGCATAATTTCATACGTGAATTGAAATTATTAATTAATAAAATCAAAATTAACTTGACAGTTTCATTTTGTTTTACTATTTCATTTGTTGTTTTATGGGGTGTAGGCCTCCTCCAGAGAGAGCCAGTTTTCCCGGTCTTGAGCCGTGTGCATCCTCTTTTTTCCAGCTGTGTCTTATTTCGTCTTCCCAACCTTTACCTCTATAAGGTCTTCCCACTCTCCGAGTTCCTGTCGGTCCTTGCCATTTGGTTACTTCTAGGGCCCATCTTTGGTCCGTGATCCTTGAAATATGCCCAGCCCATTTCCATTTCAGCTTTAGAGCTTGTTCAAGTGCGTCTATTATCTTGGTTTTATCTCTGATGTTCGAGTTTATAATTTTCTGAAGTTTATTTATTCCCGTCATACTTCACTCCATGGCTCTTTGATATGTTTGTATTTTCTCTTTTATCGTTGATGTAAATGTCCAGGTTTGAGCCCCTCCGTATGTAAGGCTTGGTAAAATGCACGAATCCATTACCATTTTCTTCAGAGGTATTGGAGATTGCTTTTGAAAATCTCTTTTAGCGACCAGAATCTGTTCCAGGTGCTATTAATTCGTCTATTCACTTCTGATAGGTTATTGTTGTCTTGGAACGATACTTGTTTCCCTTGGTTTATAAGAGTTGAAATATTCGATTTGATTGCCTTCTACGTTGATGGGCTTTTTTTCCGAGTTTGACATGATCTTCGTCTTTGAGAGGTTCATCTCGAGTCTTATGGCTTCGCTGGCGGTATGTAGAGTATGTATCATATGTTCCATTTCTGCGACGTTTTCTGAGAATAGTACTATATCATCAGCAAAATGGAGATGACTGAGGTACTTTTCATTTATTCTGATCCCAACTCTTGTCCACTGCAGTTTCTTGAATACCATTTCTTCTAGGACAGAGATAAACAGCTTTGGGAAGATCGGGTGTCCTTGCCGAATTAAGTTCCTAGTAAAAACACAACTTAACTGAACTATTAGTCCTTTCAGTGAATTGCTCACAATAAATCACCTGAAAGTGCAGTTGGACTCCGATACAGTTGTTTAACCGTGTGACAGCCACAGTCTGTGGTTTGTGACCGACTGACAAACAATGTGCAATTAATTAACATTTACATATTTACATACAGGCACATACATTGCTTCTGGCCCCACTAGGATACCCTGTGTCGTGGGAACCAGAAACAGCGACATCACAAACATGTAGGTAAACATCCAAGACCTGGGGTTTTTATTTGTCCCCAGCCGGGATTCGAACCCTGGACCTCTCGCATGGTAGGCAGACGTGCAACCGCTGCACCATAGAGGCCGTCAAATTGATAAACGACTTTGATGTTGTTAAAATGGTTATCCTTTTGCTATTTGTATTTCACGGAATCGCATATCGCTGCGTACCGTGGTTTCGCGACGTATTTTGATACGCGAGAATGTGTCAGAAATAAGTTACATCATCAGTACTTGAGTGTCCGTGGATGTTGAGAACAAATGGATGGTTTAGAATAACTAACAGTTATTCTGAGTGCACCCTAAATAGACCATTGACAGACGGCACTCGAGTCTCGACACACCAAACTCAGGCTAAGCGGAATAACTTTGCTATTGAGCACTGATGATTCCAATCAATACTTACCGAGATACTTCAGGCTAGTAAGTTTTTATATCGACGTGACCCCATAGTGTTTGAGCTCGTATGACTCGTCTTAATAAGTACTTTGGCCCTGGATGAAGTCCAGGGTCTGATGATGGAGCAGGATGGTGGGCAGGGAAATCTGTTGAAGACTTGAAAGGAAGACTTCAGGGAAGACTTGACAAGTTTTATTTGAATACCGATAACAAATTATCATTATCATTACAATTAACTTAATAGTATTAAGTGAAACATTTGGTCAGTTACTGAGAAACCGAAGAAATTATTTTAATTTTTTAAGGGTTACTGATTAAAAGTTACTTCGCAAAACTTTTTACTTGAAGTCGATGAAACATAAACAAAACAGAAACTGCTTCTCTACCTACCTATTTGTTCATTCTGAAGCTGCCCAGGAAATTAAATTTATTTTCAGCAACAAGAGTTTCCTTAACTTCACGGAATTCGTTGAATTGGTACCTAATAAGTAATATCGAACAAACACTGACTTTTCAAGTCTTCATTTCCAGAACTTCTGTAACTTCTGCTTCTTACAAATTGTGAAACTTTCAAGGATCTTAGAAAGGAAAACGCAAAAATGCAAGGTTTATTTCTTAAGTTGCTCTGAAGATATCAATACAGACCTAGCTTCCGTTAGCAGCAAAACACTTCAGCATAGATAACTATAAATAATAAATGAACCCTACATATACTACTTATCAAAATTAAATCGATTTTAACAAAACTTTGCAGAAACATACATACATACATTACATTTACATACAGGCACATACATTGCTTCTGGCCCCACACCGCACCAAAATCCATTTACCTGACCATTTATTTATTTATTTATTTATTCATTCATTCGTATGACATCTCCGAGTAGGAAGTAATGTAGATCGACCATTATCCCAATTTAAGCAAATAACTCTCGATCGGCTGACCCGATTTTAACAAAACATATCTAATAATAACCATCGCAGACTACAATGGTAGTAAAAAAATGTGAAGAAAACCGCATCAAAATCCGTTCACCCGTTGGACCTCTAGAGTACCACAGACATACCGGTAGACGCTTCAAACTTATAACATCCCTCTTTTGGTCGTGGGGGGTTAAATGCCTGCTTCGGTCCGCTGCCTGTATTTGTCTATGCCTGTACCTAGCTTGACGGGTGACAGATGATCTGTCAGGAAGGAACTCTAATAGTTGCGCAGATGAGCTGGTGGCTCGACTACACATTCATTTACACTAAAGTCTTCACAAAATAAAAGGCCCGTTTTGACAGTTCACATCCCTAATGCGTAGGTAATAAAAGCCATCTGTTGCGTACAAGCAAAGCGTACATGTTGCACCTAGGAAAACCGCTTCTATTACCTACGCGTTAGGGGTTAAAACTTCATGGGCTTGAACTGTCAAAACGAGCCTTTTATTTTGTGAAGACTTTAAATGTATGTGGCCGGTCGGTGCGAGGGGAGAGGTCAGTTAACTAAAGCTGGCACGTTCACAGTAGGTACCTACTCGCACTAATGCAATTTGACTATACAGTATGTTTAAACCTCGAAATAGTAGAACTATCACAATAATAAATAATTGACACGTGACACGAATGCAAAAAAGATCACTCTATATTTATAAGCAGTTGCAAAAACAAAAATATATCTGCCTAAATCATAATTAAGACCGCGCGCGAGAGAGACAGACACTTTTCTTGATGCATGGGCAGTGCAATGTCACTCCGTGCGCTTATTCACGTACCTACACGCAAGCGCAACGTGTAGATGTGTTGACATGCCAGCTTTAGTACTCTTGTAGTATCTATCACGCACGCAAGAAATACGGGCAGTGTGAAATGAAAAATGGTTACTATGTAACTTATGTACGTGTTATCTATTTTGTTTAGGCTGTTGTGCTGCGCTGTGTGTACGATGCAAATCTTGTGTAGACTATTTGACAAATTGCGTTTCAGCCAATACCCATTGACTTGTCCTCAATACAAATGAAAACTAGGTTTAAGTATTAGACTTTTAATTTTTGTATCATTTCCTCAATCGTTTCATTAAGTTACAGTCAACTGCTGAATTTCCAGGGCCGGGAATCGTTTAAATAAATCGCATGGCGATAACTATAGAGAGTGCGCTAAAGCCAGGGCGGGAGTCGCGTGAATGGCATGGGGATAGCTACGACGAGGCGCGAAACGTTGGTTTTGGCGTTTCGACGGTGCCGAGACGCGCCGCCGCGCCGCCTACAACCGGAATTTTGCGCCCTCGCTATAGCTATTACCGTGCGATTCTGTATGCGACTCACGGCCCTGTTAATATGTTCTACAATGATGATCTACTTTATTCCCCGAACAATGCATATTGTGTTCCCTCGTGGTACTAATAATACTAGTGATAGTATTGTAATACAGTGATGCCGTGATGGAAAACACTGTGAGAAATCCTCCTTTCTATAACTGCGACGAGATGGGCAATTTCCCAAAATAGAGTATTGCATGCGATTGTACCCCTGCCACCCTGTATGAGACACTTTAATGATTATAAGGAGGTTCTATCGGTGACGGAAAGCATCGCGATGAGCTAACCTCCCGTAACACTTAATGGAGTATGTACGCGAGAAGGCGTGCCGCCATGTGAATGTCGAATGGTCGTGTGGTAACATGTGAGTTTGTCCCTCGCACAGCACAATGCATCGCCCCGCTGGGCATGGAGAGCGGGCTCATTCCCGACAAGGACCTCAACGCGACCTCCTCCTTCAATGCCGGGAACGTGGGTCCTCAGAACGGGAGGTAAGTTACACCGAGTACTAACAGCGACGTCTGATACGAATCCGATCTAAACCGGTGAAGGTAGGTACGGATGAAGATTCATGGATGACGGACGGATCTAGTGCGTAACTATGCCGTATTTTCGCGGGTCCGGATCGGATTCAGATGGTCTTGGTTGGCTACTAAGGTTCTTATGATGTGTGAAGTTCAATTTGAGACGTTTGGTGCTCGAGGCTATGCGCCCAAAACGAGATGTCCTGGCTCGGTTCGAATCCTGGGTAGGGTGGAAAAAAAATCCCTAATGTCTTGAAAGAGTGTGAAGTTTATTTCTGGCTCTATTATATCCTAGTGCAGGCCAGAGCCAATGCGTATTTCTATCTTCTTTTCGTTACATTATTGTTTTGATTCGTATTTATTTACACGACTGCCTAAGGGTCTTGTTGATGGCCCAATCCAGGAACGAACGCTTTGCATGTTTGTGTTTATGTTTATATCGGCACGCCGCCGTGCGCCGCCGCCGCTACACAAGCGATAAGGTCATGGCTAGACAGTCGACTTAGATCTATTTGCCTATTAGCTCCACCATATTATTTACCAATAAGTGGGCGTCACCTCTGTTTGTTCTTATAATATTGGAAGAAGACCGAGTACAGACAGAGTCGGTCCTACATAAGATTCTGTTATTTCATTAGTCTACGTAAAAAAACATAATATAAATGTGTATTTCCGTGTTTCGGGTGACACGTTACGCTGAAAATCCCGGCTACTGTCGCTACTCGGTGGTACATAGTAGTCGTAAAGATATGTAGGGGCCCTAATAAGGGCATAGGGCAGCTTGATATCTTCTGTCAATCGGGTTGGCCACTAACCCCCCACCAACCCAGCCAGACCCTGAACCAGCTCTACCTTACTCGTATCCTTGTAAAGGCCCGTGTCCTTCAGTATCTGGGTGCACGGCAGTGCACCACCAAGTCGAGCAAGCACAGCCGTACCATCCTTTTCTCGAAGCAATTCAGGCCATATTCGACCCCCCTAAAACTTCGTTGTGGATAAAACAAGAAGCCTGATTTTTCTGTTACTAATTAGGCCTTATATCAACACGATATATTAAATTTTTTATTCAATTTGAACCAGTAGTTTAAGAATTGTAACATGTCAAAGTTTCCTCATTTTGTCACTGACTGACCGATCATCAAAACTCCCAGGCACTTCTAGCAGACATAGAACCTTCAAATTTGGGATATAAATAGTAATTAGTATTCTTATCAAGGGAAAACTTAAACATTTCAAGCTTATGTTATAGTTTTCCAGAAAACCCATCTGCATCAATAACTTTGTAATCTTATATAAAATGTATAGGATTACAAAGTTACATTTGCAGTTTATGAATCATTGAATGCCCCTAGGAAAATATGCCTTTACAAACAAGATTCTATAAACATATTATGTAATACATACATAATATCACGCCTGTTTCCTAGAAGAGGGATACGTACATCCACCAGGGACCACCACTTACCACGGTCCAGGCATACATCCCTCGTTTCCTTTGGTTACCATTATGCTTAAATTATATATTACTAGCTGACCCGGCAAACGCTGTTTTGCCATATAAATAATTATAACACTTAGGGGTATGAAAAATAGATGTTAGCCGATTCTCAGACTACGAAGACAAACACTGTGACACGAGAATTTTATATACAGGGTGTAACAAAAAGGGTTTAACTCCCGAATGTATGTGGTTACTATGGGACCAACTTGATCAGAGCAACTTGATTTTTCACTTCTCCATATAAATCAGCCGAGCGCCCAGACCGAAATGTATGGGGAAGTGAAAAATCAAGTTGCTCTAATCAAGTTGGTCCCATAGTAAAAGTTGCTCAGAATGATGTCCCAAACCACATACATCCGGGAGTTAAACCCTTTTTGTTACACCCTGTATATATGTATGATGTACATTCCCGACAAAATGCTTCAAATATAATAAAACTATTCAATCAATAGAACAAATTGCGTTCTAATGCGACGGGAGTGGTAGCAGATTAATCCAATTGCTCGATAGATGGCGCTGCCTGTATTTTAACTCACGCTATGGTTTGAAACCGTCGCTAGCTTAAGTAGCGGAGTTGCTCGCCAGCGATTTCAACTAGTTGTTGATAATTTTTGTATCTGCATTAATTATTATATTTACTAACTATTTGGATTTGTTCATCTAGCACATTTGCCAGAACTAGTAGTCGCAATGGATTCGGAAATAGTGTATGTGAATGACCAACCATGCCCACACCGGATTGTAAGGATACCTGGCGATGGGTCGTGTTTGTTTCATTCTTTGTCATTCTCTATGTATGAGAATATTGAGTCGTCGTATGAGATTAGACTTGCTATAGTCGAGTATGTGGTAGCACATTGGGAAGAGTTCCAAGTTTATACTTGTGACGAGCACGGAGACCCCTACATTAACGCTATGTTTTTTATTGTTATTGTAAAAGTACCAAAGGTACCAAATTTTAAAAAGTAGAACTTTACAAAAAGAAGTGAGATCCCATCAAAAACATCCTGTAAAAAATACCAAGTCTCGCAGCTCTGTGATTCTACCGTAAAAAGTTGTGAGATCCATGTTATACCAAGTCGGTTAACTGATTTAGTCCCTACTTAAGGGGCCTTCTGTCTTAAGTTAATACGTAAGATATTTTCATATCTATATTCAAATCTTTTACTTTTTAAATAAAAATATCGACTTGGCCATCGCATGAAGGCACAATGTATCTTCGAAATCATATCTACATTATATTAGGTTGTTTAGAGTATAATTGCGTTCTACACGATTAAAACTTGGTTCCAAAACTAATATATGTATACCTTTAACAAGCGGCAACAATAGAAAATGGAAGACTAGTGCAACAAAATTACTAATGCTCTAGTTATTTTCAGTCCATTAAATTCCAGTACCTTTCACTTCTTTATGCATTCGGAAGGAATTTGATGAAAAACCAGGTTTCTGGCTCTTAGTTCTGTGTGATAGATAACGTATTTGTATATATTTATTACACGATACATGACAGGACATAAAAACAGAAATAACATGTACCAAGGTCAGCTTATCTCTAAATAGAGATTTCTTCCAGCAGACCCTGGTTGTAAAGGACTAAACAAACTAAGCATGCGATGGCCAAGTCGATATTTTTATTTAAAAAGTAAAAGATTTGAATATAGATATGAAAATATCTTACGTATTAACTTAAGACAGAAGGCCCCTTAAGTAGGGACTAAATCAGTTAACCGACTTGGTATAACATGGATCTCACAACTTTTTACGGTAGAATCACAGAGCTGCGAGACTTGGTATTTTTTACAGGATGTTTTTGATGGGATATATATTATACTAGCTGACCCGGCAGACTTCGTACTGCCTCAATTTAATATGAACTTTATTGAATAGCAATAAATTTCAAATTGACTCTAGAAAACGTTTGTATGGGAAATAGAAAAGGGCTTTTTTTAGGGTTTTCCCGGAAATTATTCGATTTTTTCTCGCCTTTTAAACCTTCCCTAGACCTCCACGAACATTTCAAGACTAAGATAAGATAAATCCGTTCAGCCGTTCTCGAGTTTTAGTGAGACTAACGAACAGCAATTCATTTTTATATTATAGATGTTTCACTGTATATTTCTGATATAACAAACCATTTCCCCCAAAACCCGCCGTCAGACTGAACGCCGAGATCCGCGGCGGCGCGTGGTGTCCCAAGTCGCAGATCACGAGCACCTCCACCGAGTGGCTGGAGGTGGAGCTGCACCAGGTGCACGTGGTGACCGGCGTCGGCACCCAGGGCCGGTTCGGCAACGGGCAGGGCGCCGAGTACGCGGAGACGTACGTGCTGGAGTACTGGCGGCCCCGGCTGGCCAAGTGGGTGCGGTACCGCGCGGCTGACGGGCAGGAGGTAAGCATCGCCGTAGTCGTGTCAACGACATTGGGATACCCGGCGTGTCGGCATACAGCTACCCAACGATCTTTTGGCGCGTGAGTGACGATACAGGGGGCGCCAGTTCTACGCTACATAATGCAACGAGCCTGTCATCAACACAGACCATTTCATTCCTCATTAGTCATCTAGCGTTAGGTTCACCTGTCACCGCGCGCCAAAAAATTTTTGGAAAGCTGTGTAACACGTAGCACACATAAATGCTGGATTGCTTATGGGTCGATCTTAAATGAAAATACAAAAGCTTTATTTTAGTAACAAACTTAATTTTAGATTACAAGTTGATTGGAGCTTCCTTTTAAGTAAGAAATACCTGTACCAGGAAGCCCCGCTCTTTCTTATTTGGGTATCATTGAGTTTGGTATTGAGTATGTGAATCTAAGCTTTATTTCGAGTAGGAAAAGTTAATTTTAATTTATATGGTTATTTAAGTTTGATTTCAAATGCAACGGAACAAAATAAGTAAGTTTTGAAAGTACATTGAAATTAAGGTAAGTATATAGTTGTTGTGGACGCCGCCGTGCCCGCGAGGGAGAGACTGCAAGCTGCGACACCGTCCTGCTCTACCCCACTAGCGCTGTCTCGCTCGCACTGGATTTTTGTTAGCGATTTGAGTCATTCGGGAACGAGAATTGGAGTTTTTCTGAATATCCTTGAACCGTACAGTCCACAACAATAGTATTTACCACCCAGTCTTCTATCCCAGCCCACATTCCTGGCGTCATACATAATGCGTCGATGCGTCAGGGTCAAAGGGCAGCGGAATCGAGAGATGACACGATTCACTAAATAAGTGAATGAGCTCATTCCATCAACCGATTCTTTGAACTCTTATCGAATTCTGTGTGGTCCACAATTATGAGTGACAGCTATCAACAATCTTCAGTTTGTCCCAATAGTCACACGCTACAGTGAAACTATACTCTGGCCGCTGAGAGAATGCGATCCTGACACATGTCATCTCCCTGTCTGTCCCGAGGTACTTTTCACTCTATCTCACTCCCACAAAGGGGATTGCATCCCAAACTGACATGTGTCAGGATCGCATTCTCTCAGCGGCTAGACTATGGTACTCCTGTCTTACAGGTCAATTCAAGTGTCGCTTAAATATTTTATTGACACACTGATATTTACCGAACGAGATAAGAGTCTCAGTAGACTCTTACGTTTAGTAGGATTCTATTCCTATTTAGGATGTTATGATGGATGGATAGAAAGATGGATGTAGAAGGGCTATGTGGTTGATCAGTTTGTGTGTATGCGCATGTATCGTGGCCAGATCATAAATATTGACATTCATGATGTTACCAACCATTTCATGAAATTGTTAGGTTAGGATCATGAAATGAACAATTTTAAGATAGGGGCACGTGTGTGTTCGTTTTGATTTGTTTCGCCAGGCGAGGCCAGGCCAGTCTCCTCGCCTCCTCGCCGAATTCCAGAAAACAAGTCTTCGTTTGTCTCACCAGGATATTTAAACAACTTGTTAGAATTGGACAATGGAGGTGTTATTTCTAAAGGGAGTGTCTTGATCGTTTTTAGACGGGACCGTGTAGGGTATCACATCAAAAGGATAATTTAGCGCATTCGGATTAAATATAATGTGATGATGATGAGGCCAACGTGATGTGTAGCCAAAAGATGTCACAAAAGGCGCGTTCATAATGGACAGTTAAGTCCGACATTGATGTGTGTTGGGTATAGCAGAAGTAGCATGAAAGCAGAATAAACGCAGTAGAAATGAGGTCTTTGAGGAGTAACTTTGAAAGATAAGATTAAAGATAAGTCAAAGCGAAACAACCGGTAGGTGACCCCTGACAGGAAATTAAGTGTCCCCTAATAAACGCTCTAGAAATGAGGTCTTTGAGTAACTTTGAAAGATAAGATTAAAGATAATATTTAAGTCGGATCGAAACAACCGGTAGGTGACCGCTGAAAGGAAATAAAGTGTGCCCTAAAGATAGGGATTGTTGGTGAAATCGGGCATAAGCCCCCTAGTGGTCCCCGAATCATTATTGCCACTACTTTTTCTCAACCTCGGTCCACTCCCCCAGATCCTGCCCGGCAACACGAACACCTACATCGAGAACAAGAACCAGTTGAACCCGCCGCTGTGGGCGTCGCGCGTGCGCGTCGTGCCCTACAGCTCGCACCTGCGCACCGTGTGCATGCGCATCGAGCTCTACGGCTGCGCGTGGGCCGGTCAGTATACTATACCAGGGCCCGGGATTGCATTTCAATGCTATACCGAGGGCGCTAAAACCAGTTTTGTTTGTAGCCGGCACATCTCGGCCTCGTCGTCGCCAGGCCCAAAACGGGTTTCTGCGCCCTCACTATAGCAATTGGCATGCTATTCGTTTGTATAATTGGGGACCTGCGCGGGCGCGGCGGCTGAACAGATTCCGATCAAACATCATCCACGACCACGATCTTTTGCTCTTATTTTTCGTAGGTTTTGAACGGATCTCGATGTGGGTATGTTGAAATCGAGGGCCGTAGACTGTACTTTGGAGGGACGGTTGACATATTCTGAAGGTTTTTTCTCGTAAGAGGGGTAGGCAGAGAGTAAAGACCTCCACTTGATACGATCCTGACGTATTCTCGTTTACTCAACATTCATAAATCTAGATAAAATAATGGGCGAGCGAAGCTGTGCTCTCACCGCCTTGCTATGAGTTTGCACCCGCGCGCGCCCGCACAGCGCTCGCACACTGTTAGGGCGCGATGAAAACCATCCGATGTAATATGAGTATATGAGACTTAGGAATGAGCAATAATACACAAATCGTATGTAAGCTCGTAGCAAAGCTCTTAGAGTGCGGCTTCGCGGGCGCGCGTCTACTGAACAGACTCTTATGTCCACACAATAAGACGGTCTGTCCCGTATCAACGCGAAGGCAACTTTACGGCGGGCGGTCGAGCTTTAGTGATGATGATGTGGTCCGACCGATTTCGGTCATGGCGACCGCTTCAACTTGTCGTCTGTAGACGCGGCTCGTGTGGCTTTATGTAGCCAATCTTCTTAAAGAAGATCCTCTGCGACAACTTCGGTCGTCGGCTGACCGAAGTTTGACAAGGACAAGAGTCACTAAACGCAACTTTTATTCGCCACAGAATTAGTACCGTAATAACTAGTGGCTCTGTGAGCTGTAGACCTCGCGAGTATGTCGGTGGGAAAGCTGAACTGCTAAAACACATAAAAAAAATAATCCAAATAATTTTCTTTCAATAACACATACAAACTTATGAATGTACCTGGTTACGTACATGCAGTATGAAAGTAACCGCACCAATAACTTTGTAAACTACATTTTGCGATCTTTTATACAACCTATTGACTTTTTACTAAAATTATATAATCTGTTTCACTCTCATAGTCTTTACAAATCCAACGACACCTCATTTGTTAATATCCATCGAGCCGTTTGGGTTGTAGCGATTTTTTTACATTTTAAAACCCCATATCTCCGCCATTTTGAAAAAAATCAAAAAACTGGCTCGAGTAAAAAATTCTATTTATTTTTTCAACCTGCTCACAAAATTTCACGAGAATCGGTTCATAAATGCGACCTGTAGAGGAGAACAACCGGACATACAAAAGCATTTTTGCCCAAACCTGAAACGGAGACGCTTCGCTCGCTTCGCTCGCTTCGCTCGCTCATCTGTTTCACTCTCATGGTCTTTACGAATCCAACGACACCTCATTTGTTAATATCCATCGAGCCGTTTGGGTTGTAGCGATTTTAACTCCGCCATTTTGAAAAAAATCAAAAAACTGGCTCGAGTAAAAAATTCTATTTATTTTTCCAACCTGCTCACAAAATTTCACGAGAATCGGTTCATAAATGCGACCTGTAGAGGAGAACAACCGGACATACGAAAGCATTTTTGCCCAAACCTGAAACGGAGACGCTTCGCTCGCTTCGCTCGCTCGGTCAAAAAATAACCCAAATAATTTTCTTTCAATAACACATACAAACTTATGAATGTACCTGGTTACGTACATGCAGTATGAAAGTAGCCGCACCAATAACTTTGTAAACTACATTTCGCGATCTTTTATACAACCTATTGACTTTTTACTAAAATTATATAATCTGTTTCACTCTCATAGTCTTTACAAATCCAACGACACCTCATTTGTTAATATCCATCGAGCCGTTTGGGTTGTAGCGATTTTTTTACATTTTAAAACCCCATATCTCCGCCATTTTGAAAAAAATCAAAAAACTGGCTCGAGTAAAAAATTCTATTTATTTTTTCAACCTGCTCACAAAATTTCACGAGAATCGGTTTATAAATGCGACCTGTAGAGGAGAACAACCGGACATACAAAAGCATTTTTGCCCAAACCTGAAACGGAGACGCTTCGCTCGCTTCGCTCGCTCATCTGTTTCACTCTCATGGTCTTTACGAATCCAACGACACCTCATTTGTTAATATCCATCGAGCCGTTTGGGTTGTAGCGATTTTATCTCCGCCATTTTGAAAAAAATCAAAAAACTGGCTCGAGTAAAAAATTCTATTTATTTTTCCAACCTGCTCACAAAATTTCACGAGAATCGGTTCATAAATGCGACCTGTAGAGGAGAACAACCGGACATACGAAAGCATTTTTGCCCAAACCTGAAACGGAGACGCTTCGCTCGCTTCGCTCGCTCGGTCAATAAATGTATAGAATGACATCTGTAATTATAATTATATTATTTTTGGCGATCTTCTTTACATTTGGCACACAATTAATTGTATGAAAATGGACGATGTTCTTTCATACATAATGAGTCCGTAAATTCTAAAACGCACGCGAGTTTAATAGGGCGAAAGAGGATATTCAGTGAAGGCTAGTTAATTCAAAAGGTGTGTTCATATTAGACAATTTTTATATACAAGGCCTTTTCTGTCAGACGAGCATTTTGGACTATTGTATGTATTACAAAAAGTGGCCAAGTGCAGTAATTATAAGACTGGATCTTTGTGTTGTAACTTTGTTTTTCATAGTGTTTGTATCAGTCCCCAAACATTGCCCGTTTTTATAATTTTTTTCACTCTCTTACTTTAAAAGTTAGAGGTTCCGTCTCTTTAATAATTGACTGAGGAAAAATGGTTTTAGAAACCTCAACGTAATTTTCAAAGACCTATCTATATACATCTTACACATATTAGGTTTGATGAAAAAAAATTGTTTGGTGTCAGTTCCATGTATGGGGAAACACCCCATAATATTTAATTTTTTCAATTTTTGTATAAAAATAGTAAAGCGGTTTACAGAAACATCTACATACTAAGTTTCAACAGTGTAGTCCTAATAGTTTTGAAATAAAGTTGCAGTGACATACGGACGGACAGACAGACAGACAGGCAGACTTGACGAAACTATAAGGATTCCTTGTTTCTCTAACGGAACCCTAAAAATCTCCTCAAAGACGAAACAAGTGTATAGATGTTTATTTTTATAAGTGAGTGCTCTTTAGAGCACACACAACACATACGGCCACATTCCAACTTCGCGCGTTCATTCCTTTGTGTTTAAAATCGGTTCTCTACAACAGCGGTTCCCGAAGTGTTTTGGCTACGGAACCCTTTTTGGTTTACCTTTTTTGTGCGGAACCCTAGCTCAAGTAAGAAGTAAACTAACTTAGAACAAAAATATATTTACTAGATCAGGGTTTCTTAAACTTTTTGCAGTCACATACCACTTTCACACTTTAAACAATTTCACATACCCCTGTCAAAAAATATTTTAGGACATGTGAAAAAAATCCTTATTTACATCAGCAAAATATACTTTTACTTGTACTCGAACAACGAGGCTGTCCGCAGACAGGCGGCGCGAGCCGCCCCTAAAAATTCACATGGCTAGCAAGTCGAGTAAAGCGAGCTTTTCGGAAGAAGGCTAGCAAGTTTAGTAACCAGCGTCTGACAAGAACTCATGTCCGGCAAAAGTCGCCGTGGAAATTACACATAGCTAGCAATTCGAGTAACGAGCTCTGCTTCAGAAGAACTCGTGGGCAGCGGCGCTAGCCGCTCCGGAAATTTTAGATGGCTAGCATGTCGAGTAAAGAGTGTCTCACATGAACTCATGGAAGGCGTCGAGTAACGGGTTTCTCAGAAGAACTCATGGGCGGCGGTAGCCGCCCCCGAAATTTTACATGGCTAGCAAGTCGAGTAACGTGCCTGTCACAAGAACTCATGGGCGAAAATTTTCATAAACCGTCAAGGTTTAGGCAATCTATCAAGTTGGCGCAAATGATCTCGGACCGCCACTGTACAGACTGGCCTACTGCGGACCCATTTTAATTAAGACAACATTTTAAAATAAGATCATTGAAACTAGATAATAATTACGTCCATTTACAAAATTACCGTACCTAAATATATCAAAGGTACAGCGATTTACAATATCTAGCTAGACGAAAAAAAATATGGAAATCTTGAAATGTTCCCGGAACCCCTGAGAATTTTTCAAGGAACCCCAGGGTTCCGCGGAACACCATTCGGGAACCGCTGCTCTACAAAACATCTAGTCACTAGTAGAGTTTTGAGACCGCTGCTTCTAAATAAAAGCTTCCACTGATTAACGGATAAACGCACATGCATAACGATTAAACCTAATGTTCTGAAATTTTGATACGGACAATATTCTACACCTTTGTGGAAGGGATAAGTCATGTATTTTAATGTACCAACCTGTAGGTAAATTACCAGACAGGTAAAATACAGAAGGACATAAATAGTTAACTTTGGTTAGGCTAAAGTTTATTATTTTATCACAGATACTATAATATTATACTATACATATAGACCACCTAGAAAAAAAATATGAAACCGGCGTAAACTGAGATGCTACGGAAGCTTCTTTAGTTCCAGGCCATTATCGCTTGGTGCACCACCATCGAAAAATTGCAAACCCACGAGATGTTGCTAAGATATAGGATTTATTCAAAGATTAGCGCCACATAGAAGTATGTTAACTGAAACCATGGTGTTTAAAGTACAAATCGTACTCCTCACGCCATCTCTTTTTTTACGAAGGATCACTAATTCTAATTTGTATGGGACGAGCAACCTGTGGTTTTATACAACAACAGCAATAGCGCCACGACTTTTCCCCATTGGCACAAGCACAACAGCGCGATCAATGTTAAAGTTGCGTGACAGTGGGCTAGCCCATCGCCGCAGCTATGGCAATAGGCTTGTGGCCTGTCAAGTCAAAATAGAGACTTTATGAACTGTCAAAACGGAACTTTTGTTCCTGAGTTCTATGAAATAACAACAGAATGACGTCATGTAAAGGTGCCATCAAATGCTGTTTTTTTGCACAAAATTGACTTTATAAAATATATCTGCTGAAAATTTACAATTTTGAGAATGTCAAGCCATTCAACTTATCAAATCAAATCAAATAAGTTTATTTAATACTGTTCCTAGATTTATTGGATTACCTTGGCCACAAGCCTATTGAAGTTTTTTTTTTTTTAATTTTACTCTTGCAGCTTATTCAGTTTCATAACATATTGCTATGAATAACCCTGCTTTATAAACCAGGAGGCGGCTGCATGCTTTATAAACGTACGGATCGTATATAAAAACATGTTTGCAACTTCACCGCCATCGCCCAGGTGCCCGGACGACGGGCTACGAATAACAAACTGATTTGACTCATACGATTCATAAACAGGGACTGGCTTAGGCCCGCGACTTCATCTGTGTAGATACACTTCTTGGTCACGCGCACACTTCAGTTCATTTTTGAAACTCTAAAGTAGTCTAAAGGTTTTACCCTGAGCTATGGCGGGAATTCCTCGCCTACGTTGTGTGGGGCAATGTATGTGCCTGTATTTTAATGTTTGTGTTATTGAACGAAAAAAAACTTAGAATGAAACCGAGGTAGTATCGGCGCCGAAGCTCTGCGGGAGCGTACCTAGATCGTTTTGCGATGTGCGAATACCATTCGGCCATGGACGCGCCTGCGGTTGATAGCATACTTAATTTGGTTATAATACAAACAACACTTATGCCTATAATTCATGTGTGCGATGACGGAGGCACGGTTTGGCTCACGAACAATATGACTTCCTACCGAATTATGTTACTGTTCGACTTCGGCTTCGATCCTGCTACGGCTGACAGTGAGCGGCTGACTGCTACGGCTGACAGTGAGCGGCTGACTGCTACGGCTGACAGTGAGCGGCTGACTGCTACGGCTGACAGTGAGCGGCTGACTGCTACGGCTGACAGTGAACGGCTGACTGCTACGGCTGACAGTGAGCGGCTGACTGTTTGGTTTCGTTGCAACATTTGAGTCGCCGCTAACTGGCCCCAACGAGAACAAAGCCCTAACGTCACGTCGCTAGGGAGCAGTGTATCTCGAACTGTAGTCACTCACGTATGCGACACTCGACCCACTCGACGGATGTAATCGCGATTCTAACTAAATATAAACATAAAACACACAAGTTCCTATTAAACCCGCACGGAACTCTCTTGCTTTGGCATTATTGTTGTATGTAGCCCGTTTTGTCTCTCAGTTCTAGGGAATATTTATTAGCATTGAATGGTAGGCGATCTTGAATTGTATTGTAATGTGTGATGTTAAGCTATTTATTAGTAACGTAGTTGAACTGGGCGTTATTGCGTTCTATCTCACTGAATGTATCTATACATCAACTATTTATAGAACACGACCATTTATCAGCATCAATATCACTGTTTTACATCTCAGGTAGGATGTTAGTAGGAAAATGTGATTTCCCCAAAACTAAAT
This sequence comes from Argyresthia albistria, assembly GCA_963457715.1. Lineage (NCBI taxonomy): Eukaryota > Metazoa > Arthropoda > Insecta > Lepidoptera > Argyresthiidae > Argyresthia > Argyresthia albistria. The sequence goes on along the minus strand of OY735254.1, from coordinate 1,525,624 downwards.
GTCAAGTATTTTCATGCATCTGCTTATGCCAAATATGGAATGTATCACATAGGAATATCGTGTTGAATCAATTAATCCTGATCCTTCGATTTTTGGGCAGTGGCTACTTTAAATTATAACATTATGTTGTTAAATTTTATAGATAAGTATACTATTACATAATACCGGAACCGTCCAACTGCATTAAATAAACAAACTAAAGCTGTGCCGGGCCGCGTATATAGAAATGCTACTTCAGTACGTCTCCGCCGGCTAAGACCAACTGAATTTTCTAACGATAAACACGCGTAAATGCTGCTCCAATACGTCTCAGAGGGTGATATACTGCAGTAGGTTTTTTTTTTCATATACTTCATTGCACATAATAATACATTGTACAATAGAATTACATTACTTTTTATTTCAATGCGTATAATCGTAGAAATCCTACTGCAGTACATCACCCTCTGAGACGTATTGGAGCGGCATTTACGCGTGATTATCGTTAGAAAATACTAACTCAGTTCGTCATGGCCGGCGAAGACGTATTGAAGCAGCATTTCTATATACGCTGCCGGGCCTCACTTCCATCCCAAGTAATTGGAAGTACGTAACCCGCTTACTACTTGCATAGCCGACGAAGTGTGGACGCAATAAGCTTATGTTTATGAAGGCCTGGGACTGAGTCCGGTGCTGGTTCTGATATAGCGTAACAGTGGCTTTATAGGAGTTCGAGCGACTGCTTGTTGCTAATTTGGTATATGACTGCATCTCCCCTTATTAATATAAAGTTAATCCGAGCGGCAGAACGGGACAGAGGAAGGCAGCTGCCTCGATAGGTTATTGAAATCAGACGTAAGTCGACTAAACGGTCTTCGATTTCATAGAGTTATTGGCTACTATAACCGTCGGTCGATGGGGGACACGGGACAGCCAAAAAGGATTTACTAAGATCAAATGATCACCTAATTATTAATTAGTGAGGAAGCGAGAGCTGTGCTTGCGACCGCCACGCGCTAGTAGCAAAGGAAACAGATTTAGAAGTAGCCTTCCACAACGATTTCCGATGGCATGCTAGGATCGTAGCAAGTGGAGAACTTTTGTCTCTGCCTTGCCTACCCCTCTTCCGCAAAAAAAGGCAAAAGTATTTTATTGATTGTATTGGCTACTGCGCTGATACTTTTTATTTGTCCCTTTGTGAAATGAGTAAAGGCGCTCGCTTGCAAGATCATGGGTAAAAAGATCGCTGATTGAAATTCGCTCGCCTTACTTTTGTTCACGCTAGTCGTATGGACCCCCCTTACATATTCACGACCCAGTACATTGATTTGCAATCACATTTTAACTAATTGTCCTCTTTTCGCTCCAGCGGGAGTGGTGGCGTACTCGATGCCGAAGGGCGACAAGCGCAGCAACGGCGTGGAGCTGACTGACATGAGTTACGACGGCGCCTGGGAGGACGAGCTGAGAGGAGGGCTCGGCCAGCTGGTGGACGGACAGGTGACAAACTCGGTGCCGAAGGGCGACAAGCGCATCATCGGCGGGAGCTGACTGACATGAGCTACGACGGCGCCTGGGTGGACGAGCTGAGAGGGGGGCTCGGCCAGCTGGTGGACGGACAGGTGACACACTCGGTGCCGAAGGGCGACAAGCGCAGCAACGGCGGGGAGCTGACTGACATGAGCTACGACGGCGCCTGGGAGGACGAGCTGACAGGGGGGCTCGGCCAGCTGGTGGACGGACAGGTGACACACTCGGTGCCGAAGGGCGACAAGCGCAGCAACGGCGGGGAGCTGACTGACATGAGCTACGACGGCGCCTGGGAGGACGAGCTGACAGGGGGGCTCGGCCAGCTGGTGGACGGACAGGTGACACACTCGGTGCCGAAGGGCGACAAGCGCAGCAACGGCGGGGAGCTGACTGACATGAGTTACGACGGCGCCTGGGAGGACGAGCTGAGAGGGGGGCTCGGCCAGCTGGTGGACGGACAGGTGACACACTCGGTGCCGAAGGGCGACAAGCGCAGCAACGGCGGGGAGCTGACCAACATGAGCTACGACGGCGCCTGGGTGGACGAGCTGAGAGGGGGGCTCGTCCAGCTGGTGGACGAACAGGTGACACACTCGGCGCCGAAGGGCGACAAGCGCAGCAACGGCGGGGAGCTGACCGACATGAGCTACGACGGCGCCTGGGTGGACGAGCTGAGAGGGGGGCTCGGCCAGCTGGTGGACGAACAGGTGACACACTCGGCGCCGAAGGGCGACAAGCGCAGCAACGGCGGGGAGCTGACCGACATGAGCTACGACGGCGCCTGGGTGGACGAGCTGAGAGGGGGGCTCGGCCAGCTGGTGGACGAACAGGTGACACACTCGGCGCCGAAGGGCGACAAGCGCAGCAACGGCGGGGAGCTGACTGACATGAGCTACGACGGCGCCTGTACCGAATGGCTCTTAACTAGTCCGTCTATCTTCCCCAGTTTGGAGGCGACGACATCCGCGAGGCAGCCAAGAACTCTGCATGGGTGGGGTGGCGGAACGACAGCCGAGCCAGCCCGCCCGTCATCGTGTTCGAGTTCGATCGCGTGCGCGAGTTTAGTGCGGTGCATTTGTTCTGCAACAACCGCTTCCGGCGGGATGTGAGGGTGAGTAGCCATCGGCAGTTTGGTTTCACACACTATTGGGGCCGGCTGTGCAAGCGAATCGCATGTCAATTGTTATAGTGAGAGTGCGAAATACCGGCTTGTTTGTAGCCGGCGCGGCACGTTTCGCACTCTCGCTGATTTAGCGCCCGCACTATAGCTATTGACATGCGTTTCGCTAGCAGAATCACGGTCCTGTGTAGAATAGCAACATAAATTCTTCCTTTCCTATTGTCCCCTAAAAGATAGGGATAGTTGGTGAAATCGGCCTTTATTTAGTTTATTTATTTATTTACTAGTTAATTTAAACCACGTCAACGTTCCATTCTCCAGGTATTCTCCGAAGCCGTAATCTCGTTCTCGATCGGCGGCCGCCACTTCCAAGGCGAGCCGGTCCGGCACACCACCGCCGAAGACAACATCTTCGAGAGCAGTCGCAACGTCACCATCAATCTGTACCACCGCATCGGCAAGTGGGTGCGGATAGAACTCAGGTTTGCGGCGCGCTGGATGCTGGTCAGCGAGGTCCTGTTTGACTCAGGTAGATATCATCACATCAAGCTTGTGGCGTTTGTAGGGTTTAGCCCCAAAAGTCAAATTATAAAAGAAAACAAGTATTTGAGAAAACGGATATTTATTAACAATTTAGAAATAATATAATTGAAACAAAAAGTAAACTTTAGAAAAAACCGACTTCCACAAACCCTATTTGATTAGATTGAGTTTAATACAAACTGTAACCCCTTATCCCCCCCCCCTTGGGGAATTAATTTTGTCAAATCCTATATCAGTGCTACCCCACGCGACTAAGGAACCCCTGTACAAAGTTTCATGGCTCTAGGTCCACCGGTTTAGGCTATGCGTTGCCTGCCCGTCAGCCACGCATTGTATTTGTACCTAGTATTGAGCAGATCTGGTGGCCATATGTGGTCTTCATCAGCAGTTCCGTATCACAATATTATGCTATGTGCATTTGCACGAGTTATTATGAAAAACACAAAAATCACTATAGGTCTGCCTATAATATTTGAAGAGTTCTCTCGATTTCTCCAGGATCCCATCATCAGATCCTGACCTGGTGTCAATGGGACCACCCTTGAGGTATTACCTATACGCCGAAAAAAGATTTGTTCAAATCGGTTCATAATTGGCGGAGTTATCGCGTAACAAACATAGAAAAAAAAAACATACGGGTCGAATTGAGAACCTCCTCCTTTTTTTGAAGTCGGTTGAAAAGAAGGTTCGGCCAGGACGGTGATATAAGATGATGAGAAGACTTGTGAATGAAATGTATAAAACATAAATATTTACATACAGGCACATACATTGCTTCTGGCCCCACACTAGGATACCCTGAGTAATTTTATAAAAACAGTGATTAAAAAAAAATTAGGTTAATACGCATATAATATGATGCCAGATTGACAGCCGACGGTAACTTTAACTATCCGGGTCATATGGGTAATGACCCGGGGTTTTTACCCGGGTGTATTTCGGTCCAGGGTCAGTTATTATTCAGTTAATATTAGCGGATTTTGTACGGTAGCGGGTTTTCCTGGAGCAAGGAAGCAGAACGAAGAAGAAGAATATATTTATTTAGAAGGCAAGACTTAAAGCTAGGTTTATTATAAGTTATCGTTTGTGCAAATACCATTTATACAGGAGTTAGACTGCGGCCCCACACTAGGCTGAGCCTGTATCGTGGGTGCCATGGTATGCTTAGCGGAGTGGGAAATGTTGTGCGAACGAAATAGAAATACAATAGTTAGAACTAATAGTACATTACTGCCGCGGTCTGTAATGACGGCGTTGCTGGTCGCGCTGCTGGTGGCCGAAAGCGCAGCGTAGCGCAGCGCTTTGATGGACAAGCTAGAATAAAGGCCGAGACTGAAGGAAGAAGAAGAAAAGAGTAAGAAGATATAAGAAGTTATTGGTGTCATGCAATTATCGTGTAAGCAAGGATATCAAAATAAATCGGTTAATATTAGCCTAACTTCTTAATTTTTTCGGATCATCATTGAGTGATCATCACTGAGTTAGCGAATAAGCCCGCAGATTAGGTAGGTAGGTAGCTAGCTAATCAGCATCATCATCTGGTCGGACCAACCAATCAGCATTGGTTGGAGTTGCCCCTGTGCCAGCTTTATCTTCAGTAATGTGGTCTGCCGACTTATCTTGGCCACACTTTGTATCGATTTTATGTATTGTATGTTTAGGGGAAAATGTAACTCTGCTTACATTTAGAATGGCATACAAGCTTAGTGTATCAATCAATCAATCAATCAATCAATCAATCAATCAATCAATCAATCAATCAATCAATCAGTCAATCTCTCTATACAGCCCCCAGCACCCACTATTTAGGCCTCCTCATCATTACGCCATTTGTTGGGCCAACCTGATCCAATGTTCCAAATTTTGGCGATGTCCATTATTTCCTCTAAACCCCTCACCTCTCCCACAGATGTCGCGCAAGGCAACTACACCCAAGAAGTCCTCAAGCCAGCCGGCGGCAAGAACAAAACGCGGTCGCATCCAACAAAACAGATACCTATATCCACCGCCCAGCACGAGGACCCACTATACATGGCTATAGTCGTCGGGGTTCTCACTGCGCTGGTTATCTTGCTAGCAGTGGCGGTGTCCCTTATAGTTCATAGACACAGACATAAAAAGTGCTTCTCGTCGCCATTGGCGAAGACGACGGTGCAGAAACGAGGGGACCAGGATTTTTATAAGTGAGTTTTGGTGACACTTTGATGTTGTTGGAGGGTGGAATGTAATAGCTGATGGTACTGTTTTTGAATGAATATCAAGACAATGTTACAAGCCTGACGTCTCGGCCGAAGGTATTTCGAATATACATTTATGTATGTGCCGGCGCTGTTTCTGGTATCAACGATACTTGGTGGTGTTGAATCACTTGTTGCACTCGAGATGCTAAAATTGTTATTTATCCATCGTTTGATATCAATAAAATAGTTGCGAGAACAAAGACGAGCTTATCTCTAAAAAGAGATTTCTTCCAGCAAACCTAGGGATGAGAGGAAAAAACAGATAAAGCACCCTCTCTTTGTGCACAAATGACTAAAACTAATGACAAGTATGAATAAATATAGATTTCTACTTATAAAACAGTATAATACTAAATACTAAATAAATACACAATATGCAAATATATACACCTACATATATACAAAATTAACAAAAATACATACATACAATATCTATCACGAAAGAGAGAGGAAGTGCTCTTTTACCCGGTTTTTGCAATCCCAACCTGCCACGTCCCAACGTCCAGAATGACCGGGGACGTCCATGTTTGAGATTTCTCTGTTTCTGGTTCCCACAACACGAATATTGTATTTAAAGTGGTGTTCCCACCAGTCGCTGCGGCACGTCATGCGCCTCGATGCTGAGCGCGCGCAAGCCGTGCGAGCGCGAGCTGCACCCGGACTACCAGGAGCCGTTCCAGCCGCTGCCTTGCGCCCCGTGCCTGACCACCAGCACCGTGCTGCTCGAGATGAGAGACTTCGTGCAGGACGGATCCGTGCCGCTGGACGGTGCGAATACTCCTTAATTCCCACTAGTTCTGTTGTACAGTTCTCTTTCAGAATTAGTGGGATTTTTCTTCCTCTGCTGTGCAGGACGCCTAAGGGGCCATGTTCACTCTTTTGATTCCATGTTCTCTGATTTTGTGTGCGAGATTTAACTGCATATTCTGTCAACTCAATCTTTGAACCTTATGTTGCTGTTCTTAACAAATCATACGGCGTTTCGTGAGCAAAACATCCCTTGGCAGGTTTGATCTGTAGATCAAACCTGCCAAGAGATTTTAAAAGGGAGCTACCTGGATTTTTGAAGAAGTGTTTATTTGCCACATAAAATTACAAAATGAATATAGCATGAGATCTAACTTATTTTATTTGTGGCAAAAAGTGGAGTCGGCTTATGCTGAGTGATGTGACGTGATCACAGCGCTGTTTTTCAGGCCAGACCTTCAGGTCAGGAGAAGGAGGGCTGTTTAACTATGCCGCTGACGCAAGACGAAAAGGTCTGTGCTCGCACTCGAATAAGATAAATTATGATTGACCCTGATACCACAAAAAATATTAAACGTAGTTTAACCTCAAAACAAACGTCAAATCCCATACATTTTTTTAAACAGGTGTGAATGGGATTTTCTTTCATTGTGGTAAGGCCCTGATTCTTTAATCTAACGCTGTATTTATTAACCTGACCCCCTCTCCTCCCCAGCAGACAGCTCAGTGTACGACTACGCGGTCCCCGAGCTCAGCTCCACGCCGCTCCTGGCCAAGCGCGCCCAGCTCCGGCCGACCCTCAGCCACCACACCAGCCGGGGCAGCAGCAAGCAGGACCTGGGCAGCAGCAAGACGATGGACCTGGACGCGAGGAGATCTGTCGCCAGCTCCATACGCTCGAAGGCATCTAAGCACAGCACGCGGGTTAGTTACTGTAACTGCATCTAGCATGTTTGTTTGGACACCTTCCTTAGGCGCTGGACACCTTTGAAGCGTTTTCTTTGGACTGCTTCTGTTTGGTCACCTTCTCTTTGGACGCCTTACCGTAGGACTCCCACTCTTGGATGCCTTCTCTTTAGACGACTTCTTTTTGGACACCTTCTCTTGGACGCGTTCTCCTTGGACACCTTGTCTTTGGACGCCTTTTCTTTGGGGATCTTCTTTTGCGAACATTATCTTTGGACACCTTCTCTTTTTGGATGCCTACTCTTTAGATGTTTGTTTCTTTGGATAACTACACTTTGAATGCACTGTCTTTGGACGTTCCTTTGTGGACCACCTCTCTTACTCTATGGCGCAGCGGTTGCGCATCTGCCTACTATGCGAGAGGCCCTGGGTTTGAATCCCGGCTGGGGACAAAAAAAACCCCAGGCCTTGGATGTTTACATATTTGTGATGTCGTTGTTTCTGGTTCCCACGACACAGGGTATCCTAGTGTGGGGCCCGAAGTAATGTATGTGCCTGTATGTAAATGTTTATGTTTTATGTTTAAGACCCCCAATCCTTAGGCACCTGTTTGGTACCTTCTCTTTGAATGCCCTCTCTACAGACGGGTGAACGGTTGTGTCTTGAACCATCCCAATAACTTGTATCTCACCACAGATCCTTCTACAGATAACTCCACTGTTTGTCTCAACATGTAATGTCTTGAATGTATAGTCTCCAGGACACAGGTTTCACCTAGTGTGGAGACCAAAAGTAACCTTATGTAAAACAATTTTTAGTAAATAAAGGAATTAGTATTTGTATTTGTACCACCACCACACGTTCGTGTCGACAGACGCAGTCGCCGAGCCAGCAGGAAGTGATCACGGAGCTGAAGCGGCGGCTGGAGACGGCGAGCGTGGCGGAACTGCCGCGGCACCGACTGCGCATGATCTCCAAACTGGCCGAGGGCGCGTTCGGCACGGTAACTACACCTATAGCACACCTCGGACACTCCATAGAACGCTCGTAAAATAATCACCTATTAGGGGGCACGGCAGTGCCCCCGCCAAGTCGAGCGCGAAGCAAACACTGCCGTACCATCCTTTACTGGAACCATTTCGCCGCATTTTCAGGCCCCTATTTGAGAACCTCTGGATAAGACCAGAACGCAGAAATTTTCGTCATCTAGTAAGCTACAATCACATACTTAAAATCCAAAATTTCAAGTCTGTAGGTCATTTAGTTCCGAAGTTATTCGAAAGCAAAGTTTCGCATTTTCGACACTCACTCACTCATGATCATCATAGAACTAGTTGTTAGGTATCCAACACTAGATGGGTCTGCCAGTCTTCTAACTCGCGCTGGTGAAGTGTTTTTCTATTAGTATATAAAATCAATTTATCTTTCATTCAATGGTAAGTCAGTCAATGGAGTCTGTCATACTCAGGTACCTTATGGGGGTCAAAGGTCAAAACACCAGTACTTCCCATAGACTCCGGTGCTGAAATTTGGTGCAGAGTTAGGTTTTAATAGCAACATAAAGGGAAACTATACAAGGTGACTTTAAAATATCGATCTATACTTTGGGAAATGATGGTGCCCATAGAATAATATGAACTTTCCCCAAGAAAAAAATTTTTGGGTCTCCCATAGTAAATTGAAAACAGCTGATCGGGGCAATGGACGGGACGGGACGGGACGGGACGGGACGGGACGGGACGGGACGGGACGGGACGGGACGGCATGGCACGGCACGGGACGGCACGGGACGGCACGGCACGGGACGATCAATACTTTGGGAAATGATGGTGCCCATAGAATAATATGAACTTTCCCCAAGAAAAAAAATTTTGGGTCTCCCATAGTAAATTGAAAACAGCTGATCGGGGCAATGGACGGGATGGGACGGGACGGGACGGGACGGGACGGGACGGGACGGGACGGGACAGGACGGGACGGGACGAGACGGGACGGGACGGGACGGCACGGGACGGCACGGGACGGCACAGAACGGCACGGGACGGCACGGGACGGCACGGCACGGGACGGGACGGCACGGGACGGCACGGCACGGGACGGGACGGGATGGCACGGGACGGCACGGCACGGGACTGCACGGAACGGCACTGGATGGGACGGCACGGGACGGCCGACCGACCGACCGACCGGCCGACCGACCGACCGACCTCATGGACATTGGCACCTCCATATTCTCTTGTGGCCAAGCCTACGTGGCGCTTTCACGAGTAACCAATCTTCATGGGGTGCACCTAATAAATGTTGACTTCAAGAGTATAAAAGCTCAAGCTTCAGCGATCACCGAATACAACCGGCTTAGGCGTAAATTCCGCGCCGATCTTTCAGAAATTAAACCGTCTAAACCGTCTAAAAGAATAAATAATGAACGCGAATGGGCAATACGAAAAACTGTTGCTACTGTACAAGAATCAGAACCGGAAAAAAAGAAAAGAAAGATTTGTAATAAAAAAAAACTGCTCCTAAAAATAAAAATAAACTGTGTCAAATAAGAAAATCTAATAAAATAAATGAATATACCCACGTTTCTACAAAAAGAAGTGAAATCCCACCAAAACATTCTGTAAAAAACTAGCCAAGTCTCGATTATCTCTCAAAAGTAATGAAATCTAGACAAAGGCGTGCCAAGTCTAAGGTTCCTTACTGCGATTTCTTTATTATTATAGTTAATGTTGTGTGACTTGGCCGTTTAACATTCTTTATACGTTAGTGAGTACAAGGCAATTTTGAACTGCGTCGTATTAATTACAATAAATTACAAGTTGCAAGTTTCCTTATAGTATATAAAGGAATTCTATTTTAAGCAAATTAGTATGTAAAATACAACAGATATAACATAGGTAGTTACAACAGATATAACATTACGTGTAAACAAAATCCCACCAAAACATTCTGTAAAAAACTAGCCAAGTCTCGATTATCTCTCAAAAGTAATGAAATCTAGACAAAGGCGTGCCAAGTCTAAGGTTCCTTACTGCGATTTCTTTATTATTATAGTTAATGTTGTGTGACTTGGCCGTTGAACATTCTTTATACGTTAGTGGGTACAAGTCAATTTTGTTTACACGTAATGTTATATCTGTTGTAACTACCTATGTTATATCTGTTGTATTTTACATACTAATTTGCTTAAAATAGAATTCCTTTATATACTATAAGGAAACTTGCAACTTGTAATTTATTGTAATTAATACGACGCAGTTCAAAATTGCCTTGTACTCACTAACGTATAAAGAATGTTAAACGGCCAAGTCACACAACATTAACTATAATAATAAAGAAATCGCAGTAAGGAACCTTAGACTTGGCACGCCTTTGTCTAGATTTCATTACTTTTGAGAGATAATCGAGACTTGGCTAGTTTTTTACAGAATGTTTTGGTGGGATTACTATTACATAACCAAATGATGTTTGTATACGTGCAAATGTGTGCGTAAACTTTGCTAGGGCTAGTGGCGCGGCAAATGCAGCGATATTAAAGTATACGCGTCGTCACTCGTGCGGCATTCAGCCCTGTCTATTGATCCTTGTGGGGTGCGGTGTCTGAACCACCCTAAAAGTGGGCACTATACTGTCTCCGTCACTGGTACGGGTAAAGCCTTGCTTTATGCTATGTTGTTACGTGAAGTGATTGTAACGCGTTATATGCAGGTGTACGTGGCCGAGGCGGACGGGGTGCCGGAGTACAGCGGCTCGGTGCCCGCGGAGACGCGGCTGGTGGCAGTCAAGTTCCTGAGCCAGGACGCCAGCGCCAAGGAGAGGTGAGAGAACATACCAGCAGCGGCGGTGGAAGACCACTCTTGAAACTGTCTCCTTTGCAGAGCGCCAAGGAGAGGGGATAGAACATACCAGCAGCGGCGGTGGAAGACCACTCTTGAAACTGTCTCCTTTGCAGAACGCCAAGGAGAGGGGATAGAACATACCAGCAGCGGCGGTGGAAGACCACTCTTAAAACTGTCTCCTTTGCAGAGCGCCAAGGAGAGGGGATAAAACATACCAGCAGCGGCGGTGTGAGACCACTCTTGAAACTGTCTCCTTTGCAGAGCGCCAAGGAGAGGGGATAGAACATACCAGCAGCGGCGGTGGAAGACACTCTTGAAACTGTCTCCTTTGCAGAGCGCCAAGGAGAGGGGATAGAACATACCAGCAGCGGCGGTGGAAGACCACTCTTGAAACTGCCTCCTTTGCAGAGCGCCAAGGAGAGGGGATAGAATATACCAGCAGCGGCGGTGGAAGACCACTCTTGAAACTGTTTCCCTTGCAGAGCGCCAAGGAAAGGGGATAGAACATACCAGCAGCGGCGGTGGAAGACCACTCTTGAAACTGCCTCCTTTGCAGAGCGCCAAGGAGAGGGGATAGAACATACCAGCAGCGGCGGTGGAAGACCACTCTTGAAACTGCCTCCTTTGCAGAGCGCCAAGGAGAGGGGATAGAACATACCAGCAGCGGCGGTGGAAGACCACTCTTGAAACTGTTTCCCTTGCAGAGCGCCAAGGAGAGGGGATAAAACATACCAGCAGCGGTGGTGGAAGACCACTCTTGAAACTGTCTCCTTTGCAGAGCGCCAAGGAGAGGTGATAGAACAGACCAGCAGCGGCGGTGGAAGACCACTCTTGAAACTGTTTCCTTTGAAGAGCGCCAAGGAGAGGAGGTAGACCATACCAGCAGCGGCGGTGGAAGACCACTCTTGAAACTGTCTCCTTTGAAGAGCGCCAAGGAGAGGAGATAGAACATACCAGCAGCGGCGGTGGAAGACCACTCTTGAAACTATCTCCTTTGCAGAGCGCCAAGGAGAGGGGATAGAACAGACCAGCAGCGGCGGTGGAAGACCACTCTTGAAACTGTCGCCTTTGCAGAGCGCCAAGGAGAGGGGATAGAACAGACCAGCAGCGGCGGTGGAAGACCACTCTTGAAACCTTTGCAGCTAGAACCTGTAATGGCAAATGTATGCCTGTTATCAATGTTTATGATAGATAGATGGTTTGAATTATTATTGGTAATCAAGGTAGTAAAAACTTGATTGGCGAGAGTGTATATTGAATCTAGAGCAAAGCGATGTTTACAGTTAAATCCCGATCGCAGCGAGGGATTCAATGTACCTGCATCACATCACTAGAATTTAAAATAGTCTACTATTTAACAACTTTTACGAGAAAATAAGTACATACCTAGATAGATATGATTAATTATGCGAAACATGAATCCCAGAATCTTAGCAAGTAGAGGTGTGTCTCTGATGAATGATGAATATGATTTACGTTTTAACCCTGTGCCCCTTAGTGAGGAGTTCGAGCACGACGTGCGCATCCTGGCCGCGCTCTCGTCGCCGCACCTCGCGCGCGTGCTGGGGGCTTGCCGCACGCCGCCGCTCGCCGTCGTGCTTGAGTATCTGGAACTCGGTCAGTGGACGCACATTAGAACTTTTATAAGTTTGTCTGTGTGATTATTTGTTACTGTTTAGGGTTCCGTACCCGAAGGGTGCCAAACGGGACCATTTTACTAGTCCTCCGCTGTCCGTCTGTCTGTCTGTCTGTCTGTCAGCGGGCGGAGAATGATGTCCCTACCAACCCCCTAAAATATGACTACACCTTTCTGTTACACCCAGTATTCAATTCGCTCTGCAACGATTGGTCAGAACCACTCGTTGCGCTAGTCATATATCACACGAGCGATAAAAAAAAATAGAGCTCCTGGATACCTGTGCTGACAAGCCGGCTTGTATGCGAACTCAGGCGACCTCTGCGCGTTCCTCCGCGCGTGCGCGCCGCCGCCGCCGCCCGCCGCGCTGCTGCGCTGCGCCACGCAGATAGCGGCCGGCATGCAGTACCTCGAGTCGCTCAACTTTGTGCACCGCGACCTCGCCTGCAGGTTAGTGGCACGACGAGCGATAAACACCGGCTTGTTTGTAGCCGACGCAACACGTCTCGGTGCCTATACCCTATCCAACATAGGATGATCTCTGACAACTGTCAGTGTCAAAACACGCCTATGAAGTATCGTATTTTTCGACGGTAAAATGTATAGAGACAATTAACATACTTTATTGGCAAATAGTGACGTGCTACACTTATCGTAAGACAAGTTATCGATCTTGACTCGAAACATATGTTAGAATATTGAAAGACATCGACAGAACAAGAAAAAATATGGATGAAGATTGGGAGCGTCACGTCAATAGATTTAACAAGAATAAAAATATGTTACAACATACTTTTGTTTGATTTGCTTGAAATATTTAGAAACTTTAGTTAGAATATCGATAATTTGTATCGACATTAAGTTAAGTTTTTGATCTGTGGCTTCTATCGTGTGTTGCCACAATAATTTCGCCAATGTTCCCCATGCCTAGTAAAGTCACAGTGACAAGCTGTCAGAGATCATCCTATGTTGGATAGGGTATAGAGCGGAGTCTATGCGCTCTCCACTGGATAAGTGCTCCCTGCCCCTTGCCTTCCCCGCTGGGGTCTGCTGCTGTCATGCTTAAACAGTGCCGTCAACAAGCCAAAACCGGAATGTTTCGCCCCCGCTACAGTTATAGCTATGCAAAAAAGTTGTTACAGTGATATTCTGGCAAGAATCTCATAGGATTGTCATATTTTGTTTCTAAAACTAAGGATAATGTTTCGTGTAACTCAGAGTTCATGTCGTAGAGGCAACCGCGGGGGGGGGGGGGAGCAACAGGTTAGATTTTAGGCATGTGAGCCGCAGTTATTGTATTCATAATCTTTATTGCACTGTAACTTAATATTAAAACTTAAATAACATTTATTGCGCAAAGGCGAGCTTATCTCTAAAGAGATATTTCTACCAGCAAACCTAGGCTTGACAGGAAAGATGGTGCTGAGAGGATAGTCCTAGTGCACAAAGATAAAAATAAACTGGATAAAACTACCTACTTATACTATTCACGTACAAAATACAACCTATAACATAGATAATAACATAAATTTAAGTAATACATATTCTCGAATGCTGCCGGATCGCTGGGCTAGGAGAGCGACAGACTGGCTCCCAGAAAATGCAAAGAAAAGGGTGGCCGACCCAGGAAAAGATGGAGTCATGAGTTAGGTCTATGGGATAAAGACTGGAGGAAGACGCTCAGGATCGGATGGAGTGGATGAGGGGGAAAGAGGCCTTTGCCCAGCAGTGGGACAGAATAGGCTCATAATAATAATAAAATAACTAATTAGCATTATAAATAAAAACTAATTAGCATACATACACTAGCATGACCAATCTACAGTCAGCGTCAGATGTGTCACACATCGTAAACAGCCAGAAATATTTACACAAGCAAATGTCAAAATTGTAGGATGGTACGGGCCACGTAGCATCGTGTCCGCTAATCTAAATCATTATTGTCATCATGCCAACTTACACCGAACCAATACTGGTACTGCCAGGCCTCCTCTCGTGCTCCGGAACTGGACTGCGTATTTACGAGCGCAGATGTCTTTCGGACGCAGCTCGAAACACATAATACAGTATTGTAGAAAACCATGATATAATATTCTTATTCCAGCATGCGGTTGTTCGCATATCTTATTCCCAGATTAAATATCATTTTGTATTCCACCAGAAATTGTCTCGTCGGCAAAGGCTATCAAGTGAAGATATCCGACTTCGGTACAGACAACGAGGCGTATGCTTGCGACTACTACAAGGTACAGTTCCTTTTTATTCATATCCGGCTATAACGCTATATAGTGAAATGTAGTATGAATAACTGGCAAGCACATGGTGCTCATCCCATACAAATTAGAATTAGTAACCCTTCGTAAAAAAGAGATGGTGTGAGCAGTAAGATTTGTACTTTAAACGCCATGGTTCCTGAGTGGATCAGCTGATTTGTATGGAGAAGTGAAAAAATAAGTTGCTCTGATCAAATCGGTTTCACAATGAAAGTTGCTCAGATTGATGTCTCTCACAAAGTAGTTTCTCATTTTGCGTTAATTCATTTACACCTTGTGGTACGGGGTTTGGGCTCAACAGTGGCAAAACCCCTATGTTTTGTCACTGTTGGGCAGAGTTTCAGTGATAAATGTAATTGCAGGTGGAGGGTCGCATCCCGCTGCCGGTCCGCTGGGCGGCGTGGGAGTCGGTGCTGCTCGGCAAGTACACCACCAAGAGCGACGTGTGGGCGTTCGCGGTGACGCTCCACGAGCTCTACACACTGTGCCGCCGCCGGCCGTACGAGAACTGCACCGAGCTCGAGGTACGTACGGGAACTGCACCGAGCTCGAGGTACGTACGGGAACTGCACCGAGCTCGAGGTATGTACGGGAACTGCACCGAGCTCGAGGTACGTACGGGAACTGCACCGAGCTCGAGGTATGTACGGGAACTGCACCGAGCTCGAGGTACGTACGGAAACTGCACCGAGCTCGAGGTACGTACGAGAACAGTAGCCCAATCACGAACGTTTTCGAGATCGTAAAACGTTTTCGAGAACGCAGGAAATTATATGTTATGTCATAAAGAATACGAATCACTGACATTTGGCTTTTCGATAGTCTTCTATCGATTCTTTAGTCGTGATTGGGCTAATGTACGTACGACGAGCTTGAGGTACGAGGGAAGGCGCTACACCAAACGAGCAATAGCTAGAGCAAGAACATTCTCATCATCGGCAGCTTGTATCCCCACACTGCTGGGTATAAGCCTCCTCCCTTTGTGCCAACTTATCCGGTCCTGTGCCAATCGAAAGCGTAAATTCGTCGACCCATCTGGCTGCCGGTCGACCCACGCTTCTCTTTCATTAACATCAAGAACATTATTTCTAAATCTTTTAGTGTAAACGAAAGATAGTTTACAGCGTTTACACCAAACGAATACTAAGTTGAGCAAGAACGTTATTTCTTGATCTTTTAGTAGAAATTATAGAGTAAATTAAGAACGTTTTCTCTCGTCTTTTAGTATAGAAGTAAATTATAGTATAAAAGAAAGCGCGTTCACAGCGTTATTCCGCTCATCACTAGCCTACAGAAGCCCAATCCCGCAGGTCCTGGAGAACCTCTCCCACCTGGAGTCGGACGACGGCCTCTTTGAGCCGATGGAGCGCGCCGCACACTGTCCGCGCGACCTGTACGAGCTGCAGCGCGAGTGCTGGCGGCGCGACGAGCTGGAGCGGCCGAGCTTCGCCGAGATCAGTCTGTATCTGCAGCGGAAGAGCATTGGGTACGCAGCCACGTGATGCAGAGAGTGGGAGCGCCGTGGTGTGCTGTACGACGGAGCTTGATGGGCAGGGGGCGAGCGCTGTCGGTGTCGTCTCCATGCTCGAAATATCGATTTGAGAATGCAAATTGAGTTGGAATTTGAGGACGCAAAGAAATGATAACGCCTTCCATCTTTTGAATGGTCTGTCTGGTTAAAAACATGATCAAATGTAGAGTAATATTTATTTGTAAAATACGTGTTAAACTCGTTAAAGCATCAGTGCTATGTATTGTTTCATGAGATACCTGATATCTATCGAAAAGGGAAAAAAAGGTATTCTCACGATCCGCCTTACGACCAACAGATATCTCGACGCGTTTTCGATCGAAATAAATATGAAGCGAGATCGTCTTCGACAGAGATATGCGGTATGTAAATCGTTATCTCGACTAGGGCGTTGATCTCGATAGCGCGAGAATTGGGGGCCTGGTTCGGGTAAATTAAACGTCGATCAAGTATAGTCGAAATACCGATGTCCTCTACAGCGACCTCTGCTATCTTCATTCGTGTGGTGTGTGCTTCCACATGCTGGCGAATCCTACTTAGTTTTGGGATATCCTGTTGCAAGGGGCACAGTAAAGGGCTAAAATACTGAGCCACGACCCTTCAGTGATTGGTTACAATGTGGAAACTGAGCCACATCTATTCTTTTTACCCTCGGTTTCCGAGATGCTGATCAAAGCTTCGGCCAATCACGTCCCTCCATTAGCCAATCACGTGCCCCTATTTTGAATGAATCATCGATAAGCGAATCGTAAAATTTGAACAGCGACTCGGAATACCAACCGAGCTGCGGGTTTTGAGCGATCAAATCTGAGCCATATCTATTATTTTTATTCTGGCTGTGATTCAGTCAGTAATATAGATTTGTAAAGCTGTTCTCATTAATGTTTGTCGTAAGTATGTGTCTACTGGATCACTTTTCTCTTCGCTTTGTTTTCTTAAGGTATGATATTTTTACGTAGGAATTTTGATGTCAATTCGTACTGAGGGTTAGGGGCAAAGGCGTTGGTCGTATCGCGAGGATATTTTGAGATCTTGACGTAGTGCAACATTCCTCTGCAGTATTTTACATTGATGTATTTTTGTAGTGATAATAATTACAGTATTTAGTGCGCTCACTCGCGATGCGGCTGAACTTTACCTCTATTCCTTAGGGCCAGTTTCAGGGGTCACAAAGCAATGTACCTATTGTTTCATAGGACTCAATATAGAAGGGTCTGCTAATATGTATTATTATAGCTGTATCGTACTTTTGATTGGAAGCGCAAACACTGTCTGTAAATATTTATACAACCCTGGGCAAACATTGAGATTCTGAGACGTTTAATCTTTGCAAAAATAGATGTATGTAAGTATACGTGGCACTGTGCCCTTCGTAGGGCCGTTAATGGAATTTATTATTATTTAATTTATCCTTTTCAACAAACACTATTTGTATATTTGTTAAGTTATCTAAAACGTCTTTAGTAATCGCGTATCGATGATATTTGTTATATGCAAGATTGCTACAACGAATACTAGCATTGTCATATCACTGGGTTACCCGTATTTCCGAGTTTCCAGAATGATCGGCGGAGCATTTTATGATCGTTGCAGCATGCGCATATAGCAAGCGATCACGCACTGATGGTCAAAGCGTCAAAACTCACTATTGCCAGAGATACGGGTTGCGAGTTCGATTCCCGATCGGGCGAACCTTTGTACTTTGGATCTTCTATTTTGTAAACTCCTATTTTTATGATGGTGCGTTGATGACGGTCTTACTTATAAATTAGGATAGTGAATGTTATGCTCTCTCTTTCTGTCTGTCGTAGGCAATTAGTACTGATTAGTGAATGGTCAATAGGTAGTAATTATAAGTAAGACCCCTTGCGATATTATCACACTGGTGCCCTCACGCACAATATCTCGAGATGTACTTAATATTCTCTTTAATGGGGGAAATAATGCTATAAAGAACTAAGAAAGAATCTCAATGTTCATCTAGTGTTATACCAATTCTTGTGACACAAAATGCTTTTATGACTTTTCGTGGAAAGAGTCAACGTTGCATCGAATATTACATTGTAAAATTTTATATGTACACATTTACAATATTTTATTTATATTTTGGTATAAATGATTTGTGACAGATTATTACTGATTTATAATTTATAAAACTTATTATATTCTTCTACACTCTATACTAATGAATTTATTGTCTTATAGTTTACAAATGGTTTATTATACAACTGACTGATTTGTGAGGTAGTTTTCTCTTAGAATAGAGCAGGTTTTCTTGCGTCACAAGTGTTGGAAGTTTGGCTGGTGTTGCATTGTCTGTGGAGTGTCGTTTGATGCTGTTTCTGTCTCCGGCACAGCTTGCGTACACTGAACTCGCATTCCTTCATAAATATACTGCTTGAAACACCACAACTCTTCAGCACGACGCTGTCTCGGACCATGCGACACCCCTTGTATCTCTGCTTGTCGCTCTATACCCTCCCCCCAACTCGACGAGCGGGGCCCCAACCCGGTGCAAATAAAGCAACTAGATCTTCCGTTACCAACAGTTATTCTACGAAAGCCATATTTTATAGCACTCGAGTTCATGTTCATTTATTTTCATAACTCAATTCAATGTTAGCACGAACACAGTAGTGGTATTCCTCACTGGAATCACAGATACTAAAATAATATTTTACTAATACAGATAGACCACCTAGAACAAAATATGACATCGGCGTAAACTGAGATGCTACGGAAGCCTCTTTAGTTCGAGGCTAATATCGCTTGGTGCAGCACCATCGAAAATTGCAAATACCACGAGATGGCGCTAAGATATACAAGATTTATTCTAAGATTAGCGCCACCTAGAAGTATGTTAACTGAAACCTGTTTAAAGTACAAATCTTACTCCTCACGCCATCTCTTTTTTACGAAGGGTTACTAATTCTAATTTGTATGGGACGAGCACCCTGTGCTGGAATACATCATGTAGAGATAGGGGTTGTGAGAGTCGGGGTCAGCCGGCAGGGGGAGGGGAGGGGGGGTCGGCAGGCAACTATGACAATATATGAGAGGTCGCGGCGCCTGCGCACGGCCGCCGCGACTAGAATGAGCGGCTTAATCAGAGTCTTATATGTAGATAGTAAGCACTTCATAGAATAAGCGAGCGACTTTAGTTTGCATTGTAGCAAAGTTAAATTCACTATAAGTTATACACCGACGGAACCAATGTTTATTAGGCTATTACGGAACACATAGAGGTCTAACTAGCTATAAGTCAGTAGTGGTAGTAATTATGCGTTATTGTGGGTCTGGCCTTTTCGTTACTTGATAGTTAGCGAGGTCAGCGCGTCAGTAGAGTTAAGAGTCTAGTGTAGGCACTAGTGATAATTATGTACTTGTACAATAAACACCCTCTCTGCCTTAGTGATGCTATCTTACCCCTAATGCTATATGAACGAAATATCACTTAGATGGAATTTAATGTATGTTGTAAATACGAGTTCTTATGCTGATGTACATTAATGAGCACTATGGAAAACTTAAATTCCTAACAATGGTCCAAACTTCACTCGCTTTTTTATTTGTACTATACGATATACAATTCCTATGATATAGTTAAAGAAATGATAAATTTAGTCTAGAAATACAAGTTATGCTTTAGTTATTATTTCATAGATGTAAATCATGTATTTGTCGAAATGCTTATTTCTCTTAATCAAATTTTATGAAAAAATGGTTGATACCAAATGCAGTATTTTTATTTTGTACTATGTCTGTATACCTTAATAAAAGCATTAACTTAAAAAGCTTGTTTCATTTAATATTTATTTACTTATAATGTAAGGTGTTCGACTACGTACCTATCTTTGATAAATTTTAATTGACTGTGTTGGGTGCATGCGTAGTAACAGGAAGCTATTCTTTACCCCAAATAAACTAAAACCTTTCAAACAGTTGCAGTTGCCTATGAATACATACTAAGTAACCAATTCTTCTATTTTCGTCTCAAGTTTTTTGCATTATCCTTGGCACAATAAAACCGACACGTTTTCAAAGCAATTCTTATCAGAGCATTGCTAACGTCAACTTCCTCAATCAAAAAGGAAAACATGATTGCTTATTGCTCCGAGCCTTCCCAGCGTACTCACAGTAAGATGATGGACCTCCGACGCATCGTGCTTGCCTTGTGTCTCCTGCACTACAGCCTCGCTGTTAAAGTCAAAATGAGTATCCGCTCAGAAGAAGACTCGATAGACGACGACGAAGTGCAGCCTCCCCGTGACCCCGCGCCGCACAAAACTAAGTCCGCTACCCTCATGCCTTTCATCCGACGACGCTTGTCCGAGAAGCCAATAGAGTTCGAAGAAGAGAAGCCAACGACGGAAAAGAAAACCCTTCACCCTAACGATCTGTTGTTTCCGTTGATCTACAAGCAGACTCACATCAACAGCATGTTCAAGTTCGGCGAGAGTTGGTACACTTGGTCGACGGAGAAGAGAAGCGACGGATCGAAGGCCGTCAGTTACTACATTTGCTATGATGAGCCGAAGCACTGTGATGACATTGGCTGGGTAAGTCTATCATCATTGAAATCTGTAGAGAATACATCTGTAAAAGTTAAAACTGCTTATTTCGGTAACAGAGCGTTATCCTATGCTCCTCTGCATGTTATTAAATACATAATTTTGTCCGCCATCGTACGCAGGAGCGCACGGACACTGTCCCGAAATGCGCGTTCCAGATCGACTCGCTGGTCAGTGAGGACCGCGCCTGCCTCAACACGTTCGGAGTGGAACCGCATACCGGCGCGCCCTGCGACGGAACCGACCAGATGAGGGTAAGGGCACAGGGGGCCTACCTAATACCAACTCTTAAAGTAGGACCTAAACAGTACTGCCCTTATTTTAGTAAGTCACTCACAATATAGGCACGTGTCGTCGGCTTGTTACCGTAATGATTTGGGAGGCGACAAGAACTCTAAGAGCGAATTTTACCAACGAAGAGTAACTTAACCGAGAGTATCTTCTACTTTTTCATAGAATGACCTCATTTTGAACTGTCATTGTCATACAAATTATCCTCGGGATAGTTATTTTCGCATAACTTTTTGTTGGTAAAATCCAGCCTATGCAAAATTGCAAACTGATTAAAATGGTGTGTTTGAAAATGGAATCCGAATGGCCACCGCGCAAGAGCTGTCGTGTTTGAGGTTGTCAGTTTAGTGCCTTTAGTCCTTCAATTTAATGGTTTTGACACCTCCCAAATATCCCTCATTATATTTATACTTAAAATACATACAGATAGAGCTGCAGGACGGCTCCCAAAATCATGTTTTAATAAAATAAATGATTGATTGTAAATAAATTGAACTTCCCAAGCTTAATCCCGCCGATTTTCCAAAAAGCACCACAGAAAAAAAAACTGCATACATTTTGCGAACAACACTGCACAGTGCCACCATCTTATCTGTAGAATGAGCGATGGCGCCACCATCTACTCCAAGTCTCTACTAAACAGCATATACCTACAAAATACAAACTGACAGTCAAGTGACGTTTTCATAGTGGCGTCAGTAGTTTCCGCTTTCGGTGCCCCGGGTATGATACTCGGCGTTTGACTTGGCGAGAGAGAGATAGCCAGACGAGACCCAACACGTGCCAAAACAACCCGTACTGTTTAAGTTGGTTCTGAGGTTCCATTTCGAAATGTCTCCAAACTCGCCCCCGCCCCTCAGGTAGCGGACATAGTGAAGTCGTGTGGTCCGCGCATCCGTTCGCTGTGGCGCTTCGTGCGCGTCGGTCGCCGCGCCGCCAACGCGCCCAAGCCGGCAGATGTCAACTCGCTCGTGTGCGAGGACGAAGAGGAGTGCTTCGTGTCCGTCGAGTACCGGGTGAGTGGACGGTCGCCTTCTGATCGAGTGACTCGCCCAACTTGTGAGATTCTCAATTTAGAAATCGGAGGATATACCCTGTGTTGCACATAACTTGAAATTCTAGCATATCTTTAGCATCAGAAACAAATGACAATACTATGAGTTTCTCGCTCTTAAATCTTAAGACAACCTTTTTCAAACTCGTTTCGTGCAACTCGGGGTAATACGTATCACGTTTTTTGTGACATCTCCAGAGACAGAACTATACTTTTGTTATGTGAGATTCTCTATTCCTACAACTATCATTATCAATCTTATTTATTACCAAGTACATGTAACCTAATCCACAACCTTTAACCCAGATACACCGCGACCGCATCACCTACTCCCTCCACGAGCCCACCCGAGGCCAGACCTTCAAGAGCGCTCTCAAGCGCGACCTCCCCGAAGACGCGACCACTACGCAGCGCCCCCACCACGCGCGGCGAAGCAAGAAACTACCCGTCGAACAAGAGCATGCCAAGAAAGTCCGCGTCCGCTCGAAGAGCAAAGTCGTCGAGGGGAAAGGAGTAGAGAAGGAGACAGACTCGAGCTACGGCAACCGGAGGGTGAAGAACAAAATCAAGTTCCGGGAGGAAAACATCTCGGATGATATATCTGAGTAAATCAGAATAGAACAGAATGTAATAGTTATTGGCAACTTGGCAATCTGCGTGTATTAGGTTTATATTAGGTGGGGTGAGCAAGCATTTCACCCAGGGCCGGGAGTATCGTACATCAATGGCATGGAAATAGCTATACCGTGTAAACAGCCCGCACGTGCGACTCATAGCCAGATCTATTTCTAGTTAGTAGACTATCAAGTTAGCTCAAAGTTAAGTTGATTATATGAGTGGTGTTGGTATGTTTGAAACAACAATATCTTTTCTTAAAATAAATATAATATTATCTTACAATAAAATATTTATTTTCTCTTTGAACATAAAGTAGATAAAAAAATGGCTCACTTTCTGTGCTTTTTAAAACTCGTTTTTGGCTGTTTCTTCTTCAATCCGTGCTTTCTTACAAACTTGTCGGAGTTGTCAAAGAATTTCTTGTAATTCGCGTTTTTGTAATCGTAGGGCTTAGTTTGGTTCTTGGGCACTGATTTTCCCTTATGATTGTCTGTATTAGTCGGTGTTTCCAGAGGTATGTTTGGTACATTCACTTTTTCTAGTTCTCCGTCGCTGTCCTTTTTGTTCTCGGCAATTTCTGACGACATCTTTCTCTTTCGTATCGCGTGTTTTATTTCAGCTCCTATTTTCGTCGATTCAGGAACGCTTTTCGAGTGATTGCGGATGTGTTTAAGTTGATCTAGAACTTCTTTCTTTATCATATCGTCACCTTTTCCTATTGCTGATATTTTTGCTTCCTTTTCTTTGAATTCTTTTATTTCTTCGATCTGTGAACAATCGTTTGATATCGTTACTGAGAGTGTATACTCACAGGTGTATTTGTTTACACTCCACTAATCGAGGGCGTGATGGAATAGAATAGAATATGCGTTTATATGTGTATATGAAACTTATATGTATAGCACAGACAGATACTATACTATTCGTATAGTATGCTGGTTGTATACGGTGAAGCGACGGTGAAACGGCTCCGGTTCAGCATTATGCTACAGGAGGACCTGAAGCGCTGGTATTCTGACGGAACCTGTGTAACTGAGTGTGTTGTTTTGACGGTGTTGATTGGACTACGTAATATGCATAGATAAAGAGATATAAACAATTAATAGATAGCATAATATAAATGAGTAGAGTTTATGTGGGGTGATGTATATGTGAAAGTTACATGTTATTACCATTAATTCGGAATAACAAGTTATAATAACGATGTTAATGATGATAGCGATACAGATTTATGATTGATAGGATATGTTAACATGTTAATAGCTTGGCCTTTCCTTACCTGAGCCAGACAGCGATATTTCTTATACCTCTCGTAAGGAGGAATAAAACTCTTCGCATCGGCGTTGAGGTCGGAAACCTGAAAACAAAATTATAACGTTACTTGAATACATATTCTAAGATAGGATATGTCACATGTGCCAATAACATACGACGACATTGCGAGGATAGGAGACGCGGGTCGCACGGGACCGAGTTGAATGCTGCAAACATGTGCAGGCCTAAACACAGTAGTGGGTGCCCTCACAAGCTGATGATAATCATCATGACAAACGTGATTTTCTTCAACCCCGGAATATCTCAAATCCGGTCGGGATCTCATGAATCCCGGTCGAGTTAACTTGAACCGTGACGTCATTACGGCGCTTTTACGTTAATGATATCCCATCGAGGCCTCAAGCTAACACGACCGGGTAGCACGTAACAGAAGCGTAAACAAGTAAAACCATAGGTTTACTAACTACCTAATTAGGCTGCCACGCAGCAAAATAAAAATACTGACAGGCCTTATAACAGGCCATTGTACACTAAACAAACACTTGACATTTACACATGCAATCGACAGCCCCCATATGCAGGGGTTGCATGGAAGTGGAAGAGACGGTCGAACACATGTTGCTGGCATGTCCATCCACAATTGAAACCAGGATAGCTATTCTGGGAGAACCTACAACGACCCATGAGCTCCTTGAACATCCAGGCCTCCTGCTCCAGCTTGTGCTGGAATTTGGGTGGCTGAACTAAGTTAGAGAGAGAACGGGAAATGCACAAAGGCCCGCACATGTGGGCCACGTGCAGGCGCTTTGACCCCCTTAAAGAAGATACAAGGACGTAAGAAGCGTTTGTCCGCGTCCAGAGTGAATACGCGGTGTTCACTGGTTAGTCACTACAGTGTGGACGCAAACGACGGTTTCATATGTTCGATATGTGGCGCCCGCCGCCGCCACCGACGAGAAGCTTGTTTCCACAGCGTGCGGATCACTTACGACGCGACTCCCCGTGCCTCGCCCTCGCTGCTCGCTCGCCGGCTGGAAGGCCGGGATGTCCGAAGTGAACTCCGGCGCACCGCAGTGCAGCAGGCGCGCCTTCACTGACACCGCGATGGGCAGGTCGTCCCTGGGGACACGAGCAATTTAGCATACCACAACAGATGGAGTAATCTGATATAATATGTAACCTGTATAATGTGTATTATAGTGTCCCCATCGAGGAGCAAGGGCGTTTACACTGCTTTATGCTTGCTCAGAACGGGTTGATGGAGGGGTGTCAGGCTACTAGCGTTAGCCACTAAATGTGTGGATGACTTGATAATGGTGGAAAATGGTAGCTGAATCTGATCGTAGCAAGATGAGGTCTTTAATCTCTCTCTCTAACTCTCTTCCAGGAAAAAAGTGAGTGTAGGATCGAATAAAATGTACTAAGTATTAATAAACTGCCAATTATACTTTAAACAATATTATAGTATCTGTGATTAAACTCAGAAGAGAAGGCATTTACTCAACGGTGTTGGAGGCTGGATAGTTAGATAGATAAACGCATAGACATTCAAAATAAAACTAAACCTATACTTTGAAAGATCCACTCATTTAATATGGTGTATGACCTCGCTATTTCTGGTTCCCTGGATACAGGATGTTCTAGTTCAGGGCCAGAGCCTCAAGCATGAATATTTAATTATTTGTATTCGAGATCAAATATAATTGAAACAAAAAGTAAACTTTAGAAAAAACCGACTTCCACAAACCCTATTTGATTAGATTGAGTTTAATACTAACTGTAACCCCTTATCCCCCCCTCCCTTGGGGAATTAATTTTGTCAAATGCTATATCAGTGCTACCCCACGCGACTAAGGAACCCCTGTACAAAGTTTCATGGCTCTAGGTCCACCGGTTTAGGCTATGCGTTGCCTGCCCGTCAGCCACGCATTGTATTTGTACCTAGTATTGAGCAGATCTGGTGGCCATATGTGGTCTTCATCAGCAGTTCCGCATCACAATATTATGCTTACCATGTGCATTTGCACGAGTTATTATGAAAAACACAAAAATCACTATAGGTCTGCCTATAATATTTGAAGAGTTCTCTCGATTTCTCCAGGATCCCATCATCAGATCCTGACCTGGTGTCAATGGGACCACCCTTGAGGTATTACCTATACGCCGAAAAAAGATTTGTTCAAATCGGTTCATAATTGGCGGAGCAATCGCGTAACAAACATAGAAAAAAAAAATAAAAAAAAAAACATACGGGTCGAATTGAGAACCTCCTCCTTTTTTTGAAGTCGGTTGAAAATGAACCTTACAAGATCGTACATTAAGAGTCACTAACAATTCAATTCGAATGCTTTTACTGTGTAATTTTTCCTGCTACCCACACTAAAGTGCCTGGATACACAATACAGATGTCTATGTGTGATCTGATTGTTACCTGTAGTCGGGGAAGTGGCTCAGGTCGTGCAGACAGCCGATGGCGTCCGCCTGCCGCGTGTGCTCCAACATGGTACTGATGCTGAGCGGCATCTGGTACAGCTGCGGCTCTAGTGGCAGCTCGCGGCACTGCAGACAACGGCGTTACATTTAGGGCTTTGCCTCATTAAGACACAATGGCGACGTCGCCAGCTACTGTATCCAAGCAGTTAATATAGAGCGAGGTGTTGCTAAACCGTCGCCAAGAGCGTTAGATACCATACATTTTAATATTAACTACTTGGATACGTAGCTGGCGACGTCCAGAGCCCTTAGTCCTTCAACTGCCTGGCAAAAGAAACACACAGCCCGAGGTTTTCTACGAAGTTTAAAACATGAAAAATCGAACATTGAGGCAGGCATGTAAGGGGCATTGTTATCTCAATCAACTATTGTGCATAGAGGTTTCGAGTTTTGAAGTAGCGTCTTTTGAATGTACTTAGTATTTCCACTTTTTTTGTAAACTGCATAACGCAACCAGTTGAACAAAGCACTTATTCATAAACAAGCTCCAACACCTCGTCAGTTCCTGTCGTGTGCTCGGATGTGACGTCATGTCTTACCGACAGCAGCATCCTGTGTATCGTGATGAGGTGCTGCTTCACGAAGGGCGGCATGGGGCTGCAGCACGCGTTCACGCCCTGCACCTCCCCCGGGAGACTCTCCGCCAGGGTCAGCAGCATCTGGTTGGGAAGGAGGTAGCTGGAAGAAGAGTTGCAATTGTTAATGCAGCCTGTTTATTTACCCATCGAGTTTGACTGGCCATTTCCCTCGAAGCATAGCATACTTCATATAAACAGGCTGACTGCGAAACCCCTAGCTTTATTTTAAGAGGTTGTTAGGGACATCACTGTGAGACACTTTCACTAAGAAACCGATTTGATCAGAGCAACTTTATTTTTCACTTCTCCATACAAATCAGCTGACCCACTCAGGCCAAAATGTACTGGGGAGTGAAAAATAAAGTTACTCTGATCAACTCGGTTTCTTTGTGAGAATTGCTCAGAATAATGTCCCTAACAACCCCTTAAAATATAGCTAGGGGTTTTACAGTCACCCTGTATATGGGAGCCAGTAACTGTTGAGTAAAGGCCTCCTCTTCATTACCCCGCTGCCCGGCAGTTTTGGAGATATCTCCCGACCATAGGGCGGGTGGCCTGCCTCGCGGTCTATTGGCCACCATTCCATCACCGACTTAGTCTATCCGCCGTCGTGCATCCTAGCCCAGTGTTGCGCACATCTCCTCTTTAACCTTGCAATCCGCACCGCACATCTACGGCCTTAGGACGTCTTCGTATCTCGACCTTAGGTACCTAGATGTTCTAGAATCTAGAAGGTCTAAGTGCGCTCCATTGCCCTTTGTGCTTCTAAGATTTTAAGTGCGGCCATGTCTCGGATCCTTAAGATATAACAGTATAGATAGGACACATTGATAAATAATGTGCTTCGTGACCTTTGGGCCATTATTTATTTGTTTATGATTTTTGATGGGGGTGAGATTTATAGAATTAAGTGGACACCTCGCTGGAGAAAATATGTCAAGTATCAGGGCCGCGAGTCCCGTACAGGTATGGCTTGGCGGTGCCTGTAGCGAGAGCGCAAAATCCAGTGTCTTTGTAGCCCGCGCGGGGCGTCTTGGCACCGTCGACAAGTCAAAACAGGTTTTTTGGGCCCTCGATATTAGCCAAGCACTGGCACGCAATTCTGTACGCGACTCCCGGACCAGTTATCAAACGCTCAACACATTGACACGTTGCGCTTGTGTAGTGTCTGTGAAAAAGCGCGCGGCGGCGGCGTCAAGAATAGTTTTAAACATACTGTATAGTGAAATTGCATTAGTGTTAGTTCTGTGCAGCTGATATATCATAACTGATCAATACGAGATGGTCCCGTCGTCATCCCGTTCCGTCGAATAGTACAAACAAAAAAATACGCCAAGAACACATGTATTAATGATATTATAGTAATCAATAGCTATTGCGATTCATGAGATGCAGCTCGCTGACAGATAGAAGGACGGACGAACAGTGGGGGCGATTTGGGAGGAAAATGCACTAAACTAAAAAGGCAACTAAAGCCTCGAAACTTCATAATGACGTCATTTTTTTTTTAAAGATGTGTAATTATAATTAAATAAATAAATAAATTTTAGTTGTTATCAACAACTAAGATGACTTCATTATGTTGTTATCAACAACTAAGATGACGTCATTATGACGTTTAGAGGGCTTAGTGGCCTTTTTAGTTTAGTTCATTTTCCTCCCAAATAGCCCCTAAAAATTTAAGTTACCGAAGTTAACAATCAAACTGAAAGTCAACCTAAAAATGTAATCAAAACAATCTACGGGTCAAAGCAAACGATAGCAAATGCTCACTGTGTATTGTGATATTGGTACTTATCGCAGCGGGAATGGTGTCAATGGTAATTAATGTTGTTGTACATGAAAGCGTTTAGTATACTCGTAAGCACAAGCAAACACATCATAAAATGAAATAAATTATGACGCAAATTCGCTTCAATCTCCCGTCAAAGATTTACTCTTCTTGACTGGTTCACTCTCAGAAGCACACCGGTCGAACAAACGAACATTGGAGAACAATAGATAGATAAGATGTGTGGACGAGAGAGTTAATTCGTTGATTTGCAAATACAAAAATCTTTCGCAAAATGATATGCAGAGTTCATATTAAGGAATTGAATAAAAAGAGTCCACAGTCACAAGCAGAGCCTCTTACGATCGAATAAGCCATTTTGTACATATACTTAAGTAATAAGCCATTTTGTACATAATACTTAAGTAATAAGCCATTTTGTACATAATACTTAAGTAACTACATACTTTAACTACAGACTTGTTCCTAGAAACATTTGACTATTTTATTGGACACAATCCGCTTAAAATTAAAATACAACTGTAAAATACCTAAAAACCAATAGCACTAGTTTGTAAGTTATCAATTACTGTGTAACCAGCATCTTTAACGATCTTTCATTTCATTTCAATAATATTTTTGTCGCGAGCAGCCTCCATACAAATTCGCTCGCGCCGCGCCGCCTTCAGGAAATATTATCGCAATGGTGAAATATTATCGCAATAGTGAAATATTATCGCAATGGTGAAATACCCGAAAAGTGACAAAAAAAAAATCGCAAAGAAAAAAATAAAAGGCTCGCGTAGTCAAATCGCTATGCAAAGAAATCAAGAATGTTATGGCAATAAACATAAGTAAAATAGCATAATGATAACAATCACAGGGTCAAGGTTTTGCTTAGGCAGTAATTTGACAGGGGATTAGCCTATCATCGGGGGATCAATAAGTGTTACTGGTCCTGTCCTGACAGCAAATATTGCAAGTACGACTGTTTGACAAGATATGAAAGATCAATATATAGCTTTTACTTCGCTTTGCAGTGACGCAAAGTGTAACAAAAGTAGCCGAAATGTTATCCAAATAGGCAGATACATGATTCCAATATAACAATAGCTTTATAACAAAAACAAAACAAACATAGCGACTCACACTTTTTCCCTTACGGATTAGCAGAGAAACAGATGTGCCTACGTGTCTACAGTTATTTCCATAAACTCTTTTACAAATAAATTAAGCTACCATTAAAAAAAACATCTTTGCAACCTTGGATTGGGAAATCATAGTAAACACACTTCGCAATGAAACGTACAAGTTGGCCAATGTTTGAAAAATAGTACATTCGAAAACATTGATCTAATGTGAAAACAGTCGCTTTGCCCCACATAAGAGGATTTTATACACATGTGGCAGTAAAAATGCTTATGCAACTTATAGTAGGAAATTGTTCTTTTGGGTATTTTGGGTCGCTCGATATCAAGCTGAACACTGTCTCACTCGCTCGCCAGATAACTACATTCGCTATCTAGCTCACTCGCGTCGGCGACACTTCGTCACCGGCTACGAACTTTATACAGAGTTACAGAAACACACACACACACACCCTCTCACACACAGAGAGACACAGGCGGACAGACCAGGACACGCTCCAAACATTATAATAATACACATATCTTTCGCCGGGCTTAAGATAGAAGAATAAGGCGTGGAGAGAAAAAGAGAGGCGACAGCTAGCAAATACCCAAAAAATCTTGGCGCGACCAGTACGGATTTTTGCAGCAACAACACAAAGTAAGGTATGTAGACCATTCGGCACCCAGATGGTCCGATGACAAAGCGAAAATAACTGGAATTGGGAAGGGTTGCATGGGACCGAGTTGAATGGCGTTACATGAGGAGGCCTATACTTAACAGTGGGTTCCCTGACAGGCTGATGATCATGATAGTAGACTTAGATAGATGATAGGTGATGAGGTGGGACGCCCGCTGAACGCCGGCGGGTGACCGCTCCTCTATACTGACTATTTCACCAATTCCCAGTGTTTGAGCGCTGGTTACTGTCGGTTCAGCTGATTTCCTTTCTCAAATCTACTTGTTCTTCTAATATCTCCTATTTGTCTTCTGTTTGTTTTTCTATTTAACTTGTCCTGTTTGTAGCCTCTGAATAAATAAATGAATTCTGAGTTTCAGGTTCGCTAGTTTACACACGTAAGATGGCGGAGTGGATAGATAGATAGATAGATATTCACTTTATTCACCTTTTACAATACACGTTCGACAGGAAAACAATTAATTCAGCAGCAGTACAGGAAGGTACAGGGAAGCCTAATGCTATCCAGTCTGCCATCTTACGTGTGTGTGTATAGTGGTACTTACGAGGTGCTCTCGTCCAGTTCTCTGGCTTGCGCGTCCCTCCACTTATAGAGCAGCTTCAACGCCGCCAGCTGCTGCGAGTTGAACGACTTCTTCGACTTGCGGTAGAGAGGCAGGTGGCTGTGTTCGTGCATCGCCTCTTTGTTGTACGTCTGTGGACCGGGAGTGGTTCAATATCACAGTGGAAAGTCCTTCATACCTTTGTAATTGTAAATGGCCGAATCGGGCAGATAGCAATTGAAAAGTAATTGCTATAAAGTACCCACTGATGAGAAGTTATTTATGTAGAGGTAAGATTATTGTACATCTACTGAAACGCAACGCAGGCAGGTAACCGGCGTCAAAAAACCTTTTTTGTTGTTGGTAATTAAATTCTCGATTGATGGACATAATTATGTTTTATAGGTGTACACGAAAAATGCGTAATTTTAGGCAATTTCAACTTTAGGTATCCCAGAAAGGTTCTATGTTTCTAGTATGTATGAGATGTAGAGATATTTATCAATGTACCCACATGATAACACATACTTGCTTGCTACAGAATAAAATTTACCTAGTTACCGATGTCAGTTACGCAATAAATTTTCATTATTTCATTATGTCAGTTCTAGCCGACTGCAGCCTCTCAGGGCTCAAGTCCAACAAGCAGCCATCACTCACCAGCCCGCACACTTGCCGGCTCTGCTCGAAGGCGGCTTGCAGCAGTGTGGCCGCGCCCGCACCAGCCTCCATGAGCTCGCTGCGCATGCGCCGCCACACGTAGAGGAGATAGTGCGTGTCCACGCGCGCGTATTGTACCAGCTCGGCGGGGAGGGGGCGCATGCGCCAGTCCGCCAGCTGGTATCTGGGCAGTGGAATAGGTTGGGTGACTATTGGTTACAGACTTGAAACATATACAACATAAAAAATTACATACAGGTACATATTGCTTCTGGCCACACACTAGGATAGCCTGTGTCGTGGGAACCAGAAACAGCGACATCAAAAGCATGTAAACATCCAAGACCCGTTTTTTTGGTTTTCTTTATCCCCAGCTAACGCTAAGTAAGGAATCGAACCCGGGAACTCTCGCATGGTAGGCAGAATCACCTCTGCGCCACAGACATTTTGAGGTGAGTGTCCATGTTTCGGCACCATACGTGAAGATAGGCAAGACACATTGGTCAAAGACCTTGTTCTCGTTCATCATGTTTATTTTTCCGCCTGATCTTTCTACGATGGTAGCAAGTTCTTTGACCATGGAGTTAC
The DNA here is from genome assembly GCA_963457715.1 of Argyresthia albistria. Classification (NCBI taxonomy): domain Eukaryota; kingdom Metazoa; phylum Arthropoda; class Insecta; order Lepidoptera; family Argyresthiidae; genus Argyresthia; species Argyresthia albistria. The sequence continues at coordinate 1,493,011 of OY735254.1, read as the reverse complement.
CTTTCTATTCCGTGTTCATTTTCATTCTATACCATTCGGTTGCTGTCTTTTTTAGGGTTCCGTACCCGAAGGGTGCCAAACGGGACCCTATTACTGAGACTTCGCTGTCTGTCCGTCACCAGGCTGTATCTCATGAACCGTGGTACCTAGACAGTTGAAATTTTCACAGATGATGTATTTCTGTTATAACAACAAATTCTAAAAAAATAAAATAAATTTAATATTAAGGGGGGCTCCCATACAACTAAGGTGAATTTTTTTTGTGGTTTTTTATAGATTATGGTACGGAACCCTTCGTGCGCGAGTCCGACTCGCACTTGGCCGGTTATTTTGTCTTTACTAGTTGAGTAGGCCTAGACAAAGTTAATAACGCTACGAAAACGAAACGAAACGAAAACTCAAAATGTATGCGATTTGACATTTGGTGACGCTAGCGTAGCGGGACCAGACGTCAAATCGCATACATATTCTTAGCGTTTCGTGCGAACGATAATAGCGTTTTGCATCTTGTCTACGGAGGCAGTTCTTTTCCACCATACAATTGATCCATATAGAATTCTTGGTAGAATGATTGCCTTGTAGATCCAGTGAACTATCTCTGGCTTCATTCCCTATTTTTCCCCCCAACAGCTCTCTTGCATTGAAATAATAGTCTTGTGCGTTCCGCACACTCAATTTGACGAATTTACTTCATTTCATTTTTTTATTGCATAAAAACCTAAAAAACACGCAACATTTACAGAAAGATATGTACAAAAAGAGCTTATCTCTAAAAAGAGATTCCTTCCAGCAAACCTAGGCATGACTGGAAAAAAACAGATAAAGACTTACTTCAATGTCTGCTTCTTCCCGCTAAATGTCAAAGACAGATATTATTTATTGATAACGAAATGTCACTCACTTCTTGTCAGCATCAACTTTACAGTATCTCATGAGAAGATTCTTCAGAGACAAGCCAGTGTGCTTGAGCAGCTTCGCGGCTTGGTATGTGTCGAACAGGCCGACTACATACACGCCGAAGTCGCGTTGCAACCAAATGATGTCCATCTCAGCGCCGTGGAAGACCTGTATTGCAATCGTCATAAAGTTATGAAATCATCAGGAATGTTTTCATCGTACAATAGATCTAAAGATATAAATAGCAAGATCAGTATAATGACCACTGTATTTACAAAGGTGGTGTCCATAGCTGAAAGCCATACTTACCTATTAATTTTCATTTACAGCCACTTTCGAAATGTGGAGCCAGAGTTATGATTCTTGCGCATTCAATTTATGATATCGACACCTATATCGAGTGATTTTGTATGGGAATCACTCGATATATGTAGGTGTCGATAACCATATAAACATAAATAGGATTTAAGATTATATCACGCGAAACTTAGATGACATATTTAGGACTATTAAAGGCAAATAAAGTTTCTTATTGCTTCCCTATAAAAGTATGTACCTTTAGTTTCTTGGGGTCGGTGAACGCGTCGTTCAGCTTGTAGATGTGTTCTCTCAGCGCGATCGTGTCCACGATGAAGTCGCCGCCCTCGTCCGTGGACAGCTGGATGAGGCACGTGATACCTGGGGGGTCACCACAACCTTGTTAGCGATGCAGATCAGTAGGCCTAGACAAAGTTAATAACGCTACGAAAACGAAACGAAAACTCAAAATGTATGCGATTTGACATTTGGTGACGCTAGTTGCGTGACCAAACGTCAAATCGCATACATATTTTTAGCATCTTGTCTATGGGGGCAGGGGGCTTACCGGCTATTGGCTGTCGGCATCGGCTTCCTGTTCGACTTGCCGTATTGTCATAATGATAAAGTTCATTCTTGCGCGTTTAAACACGAAGCCGACCTAATAGTATTGACAAATATTATAAATGTAAATAGTAAGACAAGTATTATTCACCCTGATATCATAACATAGTGACATATTATAGAGTACATAACATAAGTATAAAACATATCATAATTTTATATGTATTCTGACCCCCTTGTGACTTGTAATGAATATTATCAATAAACAATGTCTATGTGTGTGTCTAACGTCACGCCTTTTCCCAAACGGGGTGGTAGAGACACAATTGTGCCCACTTTTAGCCAGTGATTCAATACTCCATTTTGCGTGACAGGGGGCAAGCCCATCGCCGCAGCTATAGAGTAATAAGCTTTCTTCCCAATGTTTTTCATCACCGTTATTTCAACATCTGTATAACATACTTAAGATAAATGATTTAACTCTTTGTATTGGTCAGTACCGGACACTCGAACCTGCATCTCCTGCGTGAGAAGCAAGCATGAAACGCACTAGACCCTGATAGCTCCTATAAATAGTGTAGACAACTAGACAAGTACCACTCACCCTGATAGGTCCTATACGAGTGGTGTTCCACGTCGACCGCAAGTTCTTTCACTGTCCGCAGATGTTGAACGAGCCGGTCCAGCTCCGCCTCCGTGTCGACACGCGTCAGCGGCGTCTCGGACAGGGAGGGGGGGAAGGCCGGCGGCTCCGGGTGGGAGGCCAGCAGCTCTTTCGGGGGGCGGTATAGTTCCAACTCCATTTGGTAGGGGTGCTCGTAGCTAGGGAGGGATATATGTTAAGATGATCATATGCCACGGACAGCAAGGTACCAAAATAATTGTTACGCAATGGGTGTAAAAATATATAATAAAGTGCCTAACGACTTAAAACATCTCCCACTTAATCTTTTTAAACGCAAGCTGTTCTCATGGCTACTGCAGCATAATTTTTACACACTGCAGGAGTTTTTTCTCATTAAGAATTAAAAAGTAATATTTGCAGACCTTATGTATATACCTTCTACTTTCTACAATAAAATATTTGCATGCTATATAATATAGTTGATTAAGGAATAAAATGACATATAATATTATTTTAAGAACTTATGTAATACCAAAACATCATATGCAAATAAACAAATCTGAAATCTGATATTGTAAATAGCTTTGATTATCCTAGTGTTCAAGGAAAGTTTGTCAAACCCTTCCCGTTCCCGTTTGCGCCCTTCGGGTAGGTTACCCTCAGAATATCATATGAGCAATGAGCATTCTTCCTGTCTATTGCGACATATCAAGTAAAATTCAATACTTACCCAACAGCCTCGCCATTATCATTGTACAGTATACTGAGCGCTAATGGTTTGATATTATTCGGCTTGTCAGAAATCTTCGGCACCCAGAGACTGTTACTGTTATCTACTGGGTCCTTAAAGTTCAGCTGGGGTCTTGGGATGTTCTTTGCACCAATGAGCATTGCTGAGCCCATCTGAAAGACCACAAACTTGGTTACTCCGGGGTATCACGGCTTAGGAGGACTCATGGAGGACTGATCATCTGCCTGTATTCTTTGTTGTCCCACCTAGTCTACATTGGACTAGGAGAAAATGACAATAATTTTAGGATAAAAGATATGGGCATATGCTTCATACCTGTTTTTTTTTCGAAAAACATTATGAAAAATCTGTCATTTATTTATTCATTCATTATTCAAATTATATTGTATGTATTGTCATATCGCAATATGGTGATGGAGTAGGCCCCTAGTCGTAAAAAATAACTGGCTGTGGCTATATGTGGGCGCAACATGGATCACCGGGGTCGCTCCAGGAAGTCGTCGGCAACGTCGTCTAGGGTCTGCTAGACCTCCTACAGGAGCTGGGTTGGCAGGAGTAGTGCCCCCAACCCACATCACGCAAAATAGGCGCAATATACAATCGTCGAGTTGCGGAAACCCAGCCCGCGATAACTATAACATGGCGCCACTGTGCTTTGCAACCCGTGTAGGAAAAACATGGGCATTTGAGTCAGTTACTCAATACTCCATCTGCTAGGCTAGCCCATCTCCAAGGAAATCAAGTGACACTCAATAACCCACCTGTATCTTGTGTATGATCGGTGTTGTGTTCCAAGACGCCACATGGTTCAGTGGGTTCTTGAGCCCGCATATCGAGGGGTCGACGGCCTTGTTGATGCCAGCTGTCACATCAATCTGGATGTTCGTTCGATCCAAGATGTTGTCGTTCGTCTCCACGACTAGCTCGTAGTTGCGTTCGTTATCGTTGCTGGAATTAAATTACATAATATAAAGAACATAACCGCTCAACTGTAAGTAAATACCAAAGACTTTTCAATTGTCAATGATGGCTGATTCCACAATTTTCTCTGACAAGGGGATATAATAGTGTCACGCTTTTTCGCATATAGGTTGGCAGAGGAATAAATGTGCCCACTTTAAGCCATTCTTTCATTATTCTATCTTGCGTGATTTCATGAATTATTCACTGTTTATTTATACTTTATTACACAGAAAACATAATGCAGACACTTAATATTGGAAAAAACATGTACAAAGGCAAGCTTATCTCTAATAAGAGATCGCTTCCAGCAAACCTAGGATGGAGAGGATTATTCATATTAAATACCTTTTCAACTTCTTAACTTCTGACTCAGCTGCCAAGATGCGATTTGATTGCACCAGTACATTCTCAGTCAGTTGTTTGGTGATGATATTGAAGTCTGTGAATGTCTTGAATGTACTGTGGGAGGCTCCGGTTGGTAGTTGCTTAGATGCTTGGATGCTTTGGCCTAAGATCTTAAATCCATTCTGTAATAATATAAAAGCTGTTACATAAGGGGCATTTAAGGTATTCTTGGTATAGGATGTATGAATTAATAGGCAGAAAAATCTGAAATAATTATATTTTAGTAAAAATGCAGTTGCACTGTCTATATGTCAGCAATCCATTTCAGTAGTGGCACTGATTGAGCTACCATTACTAATTTTAGAGGCGCTGCCTGTCTCAAACGAAAAACGTGTCGCTACTTGATCTCTTGGGTAGCGGGGGGCGGGGGGCGGAGCGCCGGGCGGCAGTATTATAGCGCTTATTACATAACGCTGTCGGCAGGGCACGATTTGTATTGACGCCTCACTCTGATGGAACGACTAGAAAGAGACAGTGAGTCAGACAGGGCCCTGTCCGACAGCGTAGTCTAATAGGCCCATATATATTTACCACATTAATCTTGTACTAAAGGAAATAAACGGTAGGATGTATACAACGCAATTTGGATTTTGAAAAAGCCTGCTATGAAAGTATCCCGCAGAACTGCCCCATTCCAATTTGTGAAGTACTCACTCATACCACCATTAGTACCTACGTGTATCATCTGTATACGGTCCACTTTTCATAATCTAAGGTTTTCATACAGAAGTCGGGTGATTTAGTTGATGTTTTGCTTATTTACCGATGATAAGTGACGCTACTATTTTTATTCTTTGCTGCTATCGAATTACGACAGTATCTTAACACACAAGATGGCATTTTCAACTCATTTCTTATTACTGTGTCGACATGCGCTCCATAGGAGAGGCAGCAAGCATCTAAGCATTTTGATGCTCAAAAGCTCCAACGAATGGCGCAAAAAATTTGTTTGCAGTGTCGGTTCCAAACGCTAGTAATAGTAGTTCAATGGTGGCACTGTATAGCTGCAGGTCACATTTCAATTTCAATGGATGGGGTGATCTGGTTACTGTAGGGAGGCATGACAAGAGTAAACTAGAAAGGTACTATGGATGGATATAGCTAGTGGAATTGGTACTATGGATGGATATAGCTAGTGGAATTACTTACAATCTATTTGTTTTGTATATTATTATACTATTGCATTGCAGACATCGGTAGGTACTTCAAAGGACGCATTCTATGAATAGGTTCAAAAGCTGATTCTTTAAGCTGTACTGTAACAGTACAGCTTAAAGAATCAGCTTTTGAACCTATTGTTCTGTACTTCGTTCCCCAATAAACCCTTCTGCTGTGTCTTATGGAGGTAGAGGTACATAACATCCAGGCAGTGCTATTTTGTTGTAGTGTCGAATTTATGATATTTAGGCACATTACTAAGTTTGAAATATGCTCTTTTTGCTCATTATATACGTGTTTGTATACGACCTCCAGTAAAGACGCATGAAAACACAATTTGGAAATCACATGTTGTGATAATCGTCAATACGTAAATAAGTAGGTACATACCTGGGTCGCCGTAGCAAAGTGTGGGTAAAACTCGGGAGCCTCCGGATTCAACCCTGAAGACATTGCTGTATCTTGAAGAGTAAACCGACATTTATTTTTGATTCGATCGGCGCGATCGGCAACAAGCATGAGATGAATGAAGTTTTCAAATGGCGATGGCGACGCACGCACGCAACGATGACGTTTAGATTTAAAAATATTTGTTTCTAGTCTGTGATCATATTTGAGCTTTGAGCACTCAGTTGAGCAATGAGCATGAGATTGAGAATTAAGCGTTTGTCCGTTTTTGCATACGCCCGCGCCCGCCGCCGGCCCGGCAACGGCGGGCGAGTAAGGCACAGACTGAGTAATAAAAAAGAGTAAGGGTCGATGTCGGGACGGGGCGGCTCAGACGTCCGGAATGCAGCCTCTCCTCATAGGATAATCTCTGACAGCTTGTCACTGTGACTTTACTAGGCATGGGGATCATGTCGATACAAATTATCGATATTCTAACTAAAGTTTCTGAATGTTTCAAGCAAATCAAACAAAAGGATGTTGTAACATGTTTTATTCTCGTTAAATCGATTCACAGCCCAAATCACCATATATCAAAGTCTGATTCGTACTCGCTGGAGCAGTCTTGTAGATTTATAATCAGTTCCTGGGTAGATTGGTCGAATCGTACGTCACGCTCCCAATCTTCATCCATAATTTTTCTTGTTCTGTCGATGTCTTCAAAATTCTATTATATGTTCCGAGTCGAGATCGATAACTTGTCTTACGATAAGTGAAGCACGTCACTATTTGCCAATAAAGTATGTTAATTGTCTCTATACATTTTCCCGTCGAAAAATACGATACTTCATAGGCGTGTTTTGATACTGACAGACAGCTGTCAGAGATCATCCTATGTTGGATAGGGGATAGTGCCGTGATTTTTTTTTCCGTTTTTATCCTTTGGTAAAGGCCGTAAGTAAAGGCAATGGCAACAAAAATGGCAACAACAGTTTAAAGGTAAGACCGCACTAGGCGGAACTGCACCGCAGCGGAACTGAGCGACACGACGCGACAAAATATTGTTTCAAGGCAAACATATGGAGCAAACCGCCCTACGCGGCAACGGAACTGCACTGCAGCGGAACTGCGCGGCAAAGTTGGGCAACTAGGCAAAACTGACGCTACCTCACGCCCCCGCCCCTCTCTCCTCTTTCTATCTCTTTCGTTCTTTGTTCAAATGGCGGGTGAAACTGTCGCGTCGCTGCAGTTCAAGTGCGGTTTACCAAAAAATGACGCGCCGTGTCGCGCAGTTCCGCTGCAGTGCAGTTCCGCCTAGTGCGTTCGCACCTTTATTTTACCTGTGGCCAACCCCCTGTTCCGAGTCACGCCAAAATAGATTACAGCGTCTACGAAACTACGAAGCCGTTCCGTCAACTTCATAATTTAATTTCATAATTTCTTTATTGCACGGAAAACAATGTGATACATAGACTTAAAACAAAGGTAAATAGGCAAAGGCGAGCTTACTTACTTACTCTTACTCCCGTCCGAGTCAGTTTTGTTTTGGCGATACAAAACGATTGATGGCATCGCTGACGCTGTAATCGATTAAGGCGCTGACGGCGATGTCACGGAACGCGACCGTAGTGACGTTATCAACTGTCAACAAGTGACATTTCCAATTATCCCTTTCCGTGTTTGTTTATTTTTGGATTGTCGGACCGGATTGTGGGTGGTGGTTGGGAGCCAGGGAGTGAAGATCAGGGGGATGAGAATGAGGGTGGATACACTATTGAAAATCCTGACACCAGCCGAAGTACGTCTCGCAGCTGCGCAGTGAGAGGCCGCTCTAACACGCAGCTATCTACCGCAGGAAAGCAAGAGACGGAAAATTTACATCGAACGAATCGCGAGCTCATCATATACAGAGGGTACGTAGACTTATCGATATTTTGTGGGATAGGCAAGGGTTTGTCTGGAGCGGAGTAGAGCAGTGTTTATTCGACGGCCTTAAACTACCTTTGTTGCCTTCGTACGTCACCTACGGTCACATGCAACCGCCTGAAATACAGCATCAACGCTATAATAATTGTTATTTGACATGACTTTGGAGGATCCTTTCTACGTCGTGAAAGAGTGAGTGCTTGTGTTTAATTCACCATCAATTGATTCATAACTACTGTTGTGCATGGTAAATAAAAGTAGGCAGCAAATGAAAACATACAATATTTTTTTATTCCATATACCAACACGCCTATGATGTGTTTGACCCATTGCTTTTTTCATTGATTTCTTCATGTATTGTATTTATTTTGCCTGTAAAGCAGGGTTTTCACGATAAGAGTATGCTCGGTCCGAGCATACTCTTATCATGAAAACCCCGCTTAAGGGATTTACTACTATTAAAATAACTCTCCACAACAGGGATAAACTACTGATAGATTTTATACATTTTTACTCCATAAAAATAGCAGGTACGAAAGTTTAACCATCAAATACTTTAAAAAAAAGCAACTGTTTAAATTCCAGCTAAGCATTGAACAAAACATTTCTTATCTCTATTCACAGTGAGGTCTTCAGGGCTTTGAACAAGACACGGGGTCTGTATCTCCGTTGGCAGGACATCTCAACCTGCCCTGTTGCACCCATCAGCCCTGAAGTTGAGTGGACCTCCACGGAGCTGAGGAATGCTCTGCGCAGTATCGAGTGGGACTTAGAGGATTTGGAGGACACTATCAATATCCTTTTCTAAATATTGAAACATTTTCACTGTCCTTTTCATGTTGTTGCACTGAATGACCGACTAAAAGTGGGCATATTGTGCCTTATTTTATTAACCAACATCACAAAAGGAGGAGGTTTACAATTCGTTGGGATATATACTTTTTTATTTGTTTTTTTTTAAATGTTTATGCCCCGATTTGGAATTAATTATTTTTTCGTTTGAAAGGGTTTACCTACCAATTGATCCCATTGACACCAGCCCCCTTATTCGCTAACTCAGTGATGATCACTCAATGATGATCACTCAATGATGATCACTCAATGATGATCACTCAATGATGATCACTAAGTTAGTGAATAAGAGGGCAGGTCAGGATCTGATGATGGGATCCTGGACAAATTGAGGGAACTCATGATTTTTGTGTTTTTCATAATAAATCGTGCATATACTCATGAAAAGCATAATATTGTGATGCGGAACTGATGATGAAGACCACACAGCCACCAGAACTGCTCAAGACTAGGTACAAATACAATCTAATGATGGGCAATGAATAGACTAAACTGGTGGACAAGAGCCATGAAACTTTGTACAGGGGTTCCATAATATGTAGCGTAGGGTAGCACTGAGATGGAATTTGACGAAATTAATTTCCCAAGGGGGGGAAATAGGGGGTTATAGTTTGTTTTAAACTCAAAAAGCACTTAACAATCAAATAGGGTTTGTGGAAGTCGTTTTTTTTAAGTTTTACTTTTTGTTTCAATTATCATTGTTCAACAAAACACGCTTTTCTTGTCGCTTCTGTATTAAAAGACTATATAAAATAAATGGCATATTGTTACTAACACAACAAGTGTCTCTGCCTGCAGTTACATTATGGCATGAAAAGGGATATGCCCTGTAATAAATGAGGCAATGAGGCACTCTTGTCTAGTTGGCTGTTAATTATAGTTGAAACCTATTATGTGTTATCGATGTATTTCCCTAATCATTGTACTCACGCATTGTTGAAAAAAATTCAACCAAGTTTAAGATTGACAACAAGGAAATCAGTGACCGCAGGACATTCATTGAAACTACTAAGCAGGAGGTGAAGGTAGGTTGCTAAATGTTTTAAATAAAAACAAAGATGTGATTATTATTATTAACTAGCTGACCCGGCGAACTTCGTACACCACTGCCACCCCGTACGGGAAAAGGCGTGACGCTATTATTATAAACGGCGAACCGGCAACGGTAACTAGCTACTTACTTATTAATAATTAACCAAGTTTAAAACTTAAAAAATACCTCCCCACTCGGTACACAAATGTCGTCTATAGACCCGAAAACGAGCCTACGAAATCTGTCTCATGACAGTGAAGTCCATACGTATTACATAATACAAACGAATATACGATCCTAACAGCCAGAATTTATCTCGCGACAATGACTATAAACACCAAAAAGACTGGATGTATAGTATAAAAGTATCCAGGTAAAAACAAATTAAACTTCACAGTTTTTTCAATGTAGAAACCTAAATACTGGACCGACTCCTGATTTTCAAAAAATGGGACCTAACTACTGGGCTTCCCTTTCGAACAAAGAAAGAATTTTTTAAATGTACCAGTTTCGATGTAACATACATTAAAAAAAAGATAAATGATCCTTTTTTGAAGTCGGTTAAAAAGTAAATCGGGCTGAACGCCTTCACAGGTAATGAAAAGCAAAATGAGCCGCAACCGAGACGCGGACGGCTCGGCCCGGGAGCCGCTCCTCGGAGACGAGAGCCCCATGCACTTCAGCAACACCTGGAAGTCCACGCCCAAGTACTCCAAGTACTCCAAGCTGGCCAGCCAGACGGACAGCCCAAGCCACTTCGAGTACGAGGGCGACATACTCGGCATGCAAGACAAGATGATGGCTTCTCAGGATGATCAGCTGCAGGTATTGATAATGAGCTGCAGGTATTATAGGTATACCTAGGTGATCAGCTGCAGCTATATAGGTGCCGCCATCCACGATGACGCGTGACGTAGCTATTTGCATCTTTGTCTTTCAGCAGAGTGCCCCGATGAAAGAGAAAGATGCAAATAGCTACGTCACGCGTTTTCGTGGATGGCGATACCTATACCTAGATGATCACTTGCAAGTATACTTAGGTGATTAGCTGCATATGTATACTTGCACTCGGATTGCTAATCTCGCTGGCTCGACGACCACACCACAGACCCATACAGACTGTACAGACGTCGTCATCTGACTCTGACATTTTCGGAACGAGAGAGTGGCAACATGACTTTGTGCGGCCATCAAACCCTGAGTTGTTGTACATCAGAGCCCTGTTAAAATGTAATGTTTGTTTGCAGGTGATTGGTAACTCGGTAGGATCTCTGAAGACAGTCTCCAAGCAGATAGGCATTGAGCTGGATGACCAGGCAGTGTACGTATTACTTTATTACAATAATAAATCATTATAACACTGAATAAAGAAATCTATAAATCAAACAACAAATTAAATAAGTAGGAAATTATATTTATTATCAAACTCTTGTTGCCACTTATTTAACGATAGTCTCCGCAAGAGTTTTACGTTGGTTCCACAGATATAAATACAACACACTTGGAGGTAGATAAAAATAATCTGTACTGCAAAATCAGATAGCGAATTTAGCGATCACTTGCAGCATCCGATATGGTCTAGTGGCTAGGATACCTGGCTCTCACCCAGGAGGCTCGGGTTCGATTCCCGGTATCGGAATTCCTTTTTGCTTTTTATTTGCGTTTTTTTTTAACTAAGGCATTTCGACTGATTCTAGAGGCGTCACAGCTGACCTATAATTTAAACGAGTTGAAAGTAAAACCTATGGCTACCTACTATTACAGCTCCTTTTTTTCCAGTATGCTAGACGAGCTAAATACAGAACTTGAGAACGCGGACTCCAAGTTAGATTCCACGGTAAAGAAGGTGGCGAAAGTGCTTCACATGAATAATGGTAAGTTGGACGAAGATCATTATCGTTACGCTTTCATTATATTTTACTCCGAATTACCTATATAGTAACGTAAAAACCACCGTGAAGAAACCGCGCGAAATGTCCCTAGCTACGGCGATGGTTTATCCCCCTGTCACGCATTATGGAGTTTTGAATAACAGACTAAAAGTGGTCACAACAGTAAAATTGATGTAATTTCATAGTAATCGCAATGGACCCAGAACCTATAGGGTACTTCCCGTAGGCCTGACACAAAGCAAGGTCTTATAGCACAAGTAAAGGGAAAAATCTGAAAACTACAAATTTCTGTCTTTCTAAATGTACATCATGCTTTAGTTTTTTAATGTGGAAACCTAATTATGTTACGCTCTGTAAGTGTTATCGGAACCCTTAGTGCGCGAGTCCTACCGTTTATTTAGAATCCTTTCAGTTGCTCTCTTGACCCAACGGCAAGGGTTCTGTCCATTTGAATGCAGTTACTAAATTGTTGTAATTGTAACCTCTCGCTGTACAATTGTACATTTCTTTTTTAAATAATATATAGATATATCCCGGCGCTGACCATGTGTCAATGAGATGATTAATTTGTCTTAAGTACATTATCGGACACTCCGTGTTTCGGATGGCATGTTAAGCTGTAGGTCCCGGCTACTATCACTACTTCGTAGTATGTAGTAGTCGTAAAAACCCTCCACCAACCCGCACTGAGCCAGCGTGGTGGAGTATGGCTCAATCTTACTCGGATCCGAGTAAAGGCCTGTGCCCCTCGGTGGGGACATTAATGGGCTACATTTACTTTACTTTATATATATATTAATTTGATTTGAATTTGAGTGACGTGGGCGGCCCAGTCACCACTTCAGTTGGGCATCCTTCTGAGCTGTCAATAATTTTTGCTGTACAAAGTACAGAGCCACCAACTTAGCTGTTCAGGTGGGAAAAATTGGTACTATTATGAAGACACGCTATCAACTGAACAGCTAAGTTGGTGGCACTGTACCGGGTGGAAGTAATGCTTGATGGCCAATGAGGAATGAAAGATCGGTGTGGATACAGGTTTGTTGCATTATGTTGCATAGAGTTGGCGCCCCCTGCAAATGTCACTCGTCAGCCAAAAGATCGTTGAAAGACTGTAAAGCAAATAAAAAGACATATTCTTATTTTTTTGTTCCAGATCGGAGGCAGTGGACAGCGATCGCCGTACTGTTAGGACTGCTAGTGTTAATTTTATTATTACTCATTATACTTTGAGAATACTACATTCGTATTGTAGGCTTATATCTGCCTAACCTAAGTGAAAGTTAATTTTATGTCTTACCACACAAAATCTTTGACCTCAATTCTAAGTACACTTATTTATAAAGGATCTATTAATACCTTGCGGTAGTTAGGACGCGATGACGAGTCAAAATGCTGCGTCTCGCGTTTACTGTGCGAGCCATAGCACGAGTTGCCTCGGCCTCACCTGCCCCTGAAGCATGCCTCGCGCGACTCGCGGTTTCATTGTAAAAACTCGCGGCTAACTGAATCTAAATAGCAGAGGGGAACAGTCGGGCGACACAAACGTAAGCTGTTCATTTTGACGACCAATGTGGCGCAGCGGTTGTCTCTTGCCTACCATGACGAGAAGTCCCAGGTTCGATCCCCAGGTCTTGGATATTTACATGTTCGTGATGTCGCTGTTTCTGGTTCCGGAGCAATAGGAAGGTACATAGCCTGTACGTAAATGTTTATTTTTGTTTGTTAAATACAATATACCTGACGCTGACTGTACAGGGGCTTGTAGAGAGGTCCTTTGTAATACTAATCGAATTATATGAATATTATATTTAAGAATATTATAGAAATATTAAACAATCTCTTCTGGGTGATACCATGTCATATTTTATCATACTTACAGTACAGATAATTCTTATATTCCTAGCCAAAATCGGTACATGTATTTGTATAGTGATGTAAATTGAATATATTAATTAGTTGAAGAATAAATGTGTACTTACTATTTCTTTGGATGTTTTTAATGAGCAGAAATGCATAAGACCCGTATCAGTTACTTATTCTGCACCGAAATCTCGCGACATTTAGGTGTTAAATCTTATCCGGATTATTTTTATTTAGGTAGGTATGTATATCAGCAATAAAACATGTCATGGTAATTTAAAAACGTTTAATAAGTATAACATTCATTTCATAATATGATACCCAGTGGTATAGGTAATAGTGTAAAGTATACATAATTATATTTTATTGTATACATAGACGGTAAACCCACATAAGTGTTGGTTTCAATAGGGTTAGTAGCGGCCTTTCTACTTCTGATTATGCGGCGTTTCGTGAACAAAAGATGTCCTTTGGCAGGATTGATCTGTAAGTCCAAAGGATTGATTTAAGAAGTGGAGCCATCTGGAATCCTGATGCAGGGGAAAGAAAGAGGGGCAAAGTTTGCATGGACAAAAAAATAATACTTGCCCTATGAAGCTGTAATTTGGCAGGTAGGTAGGTAGTTTAAAGATCTAGGACGTAAGTTCAGTATTTTTTTTTCGAAATCCTGCCCTCCCTTTGCAAGTGGCAAAATAATAATAATTTAGGAATACATTCTTTCCAATAATTATAAGCTTTCTGTATGAGTGTCCCTTAAAATAGAATCTCCATATTTCTTTTAAACGAAAACGATACCAAACACGCTATATACATTTTAGCCCCTTTTTTGGCCCCTTGTGGGAGCAAATCTCATTTTTTTTTACTGAAGTTACGTCCTGAATCTTTAAACTACTTACCTACCTGCCAGATTACAGCTACATACGTCTGTTTTTTTTGTATTTTGCACAAAAGTTAGCCCCCTTTTTTGCCTTTTTGGCAAAACTTTAAAAAACCTCCCGGTTTTTTAGACTTCTTACTTGTCAAATTACAGCTTCACAGGTCAAGTATTTTATTTTTGCTCATACAAAGTTTGCCCCTCCCCCTCTTGCCCCTGCATCATAAATCCATCCCTTGGACCTACAGATCAATCCTGCCAAAGGACATCTTTTCTTCACGAAACGCCGCATTTGGCGACTTCTAGGGCCGTAGCAGCTATAGGCAGAAACTCATGTAAGAATTAATAGTTTTTGGAATAATACACATGTATTGGAGAACAGTTGAGACTGGGAGAGAGAGAGACAATTCGTGTTTAAAATAGATTAATTAGGAGACCAAAATGACATAACGTTATTTTCCTCGCTGATCATGAACTAATGAAAATGTTTAGGGCAACATACACTAAGGGCGAGAGGTTAGCAAGTATTATAATAGACATCTATATGATATGACACGCCTCTAACCAGCTACCCTACCTACTGCAATAATAAATGCATGCAATTCTGCAGATTTCTAAATAACTAACGAATAGGCTTGTGGCCAAGGTAATCCAATAAATCTAGGAACAAGTCTTAAGTTGAAGCATTATGTACAAAATGGCTTGACATTCTCAGAATTGTATATTTACAGCAGATATATTTTATAACGTCAATTTTGTTAAAAAAAGACAGCATTTGATGGCACTTTTACATGAAGTCATTCTGTTGTTATTTCATAAAACTCAGGAACAAAGTTCCCTTTTGAGAGTTCATAAAAAGTATCAATTTTGACTTGACAGGCCACAAGCCTATTATATGTAACGATATTTGTAACATAACTTGTTAGCTTGTATATCAATATTATTATTATGCTACACATCAATAGAATATTCTAGCTAGTATGTATAACCTGTTCCAGCACTTCCGCAGCACTAACATAACACCCGGCGGCAAATAGAAGAGGAATCAGACCAGGCAATACATATGAAGGGACCCAGACTTCCACGCTCAGGAATACTGTAAACCAACTATCGCCTGGTGTAAGCTCTTTTACAAACGCGCGAGATCCATTTTCAAATTGAACTACAACAGTTGATAACTCGATTCATGCTCAGCCTCCTTGTAATACGAATAGCTTACTAATTTATATTTATTTAAACCTACTTGATATACTACTAAACTATCTAATCGCACAAAGTGGAGAGATGTGTGAGCTGGTTAGCCCCGATAGAAATAATTGGTGCAAAGGTTGCAGACGATATTCAAGACTGGGAGAAACTATTATTAATGTCTATAATAATACTTTTAGCCAGTTCTCCAAAACTCTATTTTGCGTGGTCGGGAGCTGGCCCATCGGATCACTTATGGAGTAATGGAAGGTTCTCTCGAGAAGTTTACTATCACCGTTAAAACGTCCGTATGATCACAGGGTGCTCAGCCAATACAAATCAGAATTAGTAACCCTTCGTAAAAAAGAGATGGCGTGAGTAATAAGATTTGTACTTTAAACGCCACGGTTTCAGTTAAAATACATTGCATACAACTAGGTGGCGCTAATCTTAGAATAAAAACTTTATATCTTAGCGCCATCTCGTGGTATTTGCCATTTTTCGATGGTGCTGCACCAAGCGATAATGGCCGCGAACTAAAGAAGCTTCCGTAGCATCTCAGTTTACGCCGGTGTCATATTTTGTTCTAGGTGGTCTATCTGTATTAGTATAATATTATAGTATCTGTGGTATGATGTACATAGCCAGCGAGCGTAGAGAATCGAACCTGCATCTCCGTGAGAAGCAAGCGTGAAACCCACTAGACCACGGACGGAGCTCAAACTTGATTTTAAATTATTATTCTTATAGATACCTATAAGTATCACATCACATTCGACATTGCCCATGCTGTGGGATGTTTTTCAACTGCTTATGCCTAACACTTAGTACGTATGAATTTAATTTCTACAAAAATAATGTATCAGATATCTTCTAATATATTTATATTTTTCTAAAATTTCACGTTTTGAGACCTCATTCTACGATAGACAATAAAGTGTTACAATATTTAATAAGTTGAAAATTTACCATACATAACAAATCAATTTAATCAATTCAATTTACATAATAACATTGACAATTAACTACCATATTATACCAATTACAAATTGTTCACTGTCAATTTCTAGAATATATAACAATAATGTAAGTTTTGTGCGTTAGGGCTCTGATTATGGACTAAGTAACAATAAGTTATACATATACCTATAGGCATTAGGTATACAAAATAATGTATATTCATTCATAATGATTAATTAATCATTTATATATCTTTAAAAAAATCTCCATTTGTTTTTATCTCATGTCAAATTTGTCGTAGAAATATAATTGAAACAAAAAATAAAACTTAGAAAAAAAACCGACTTCCACAAGCCCTATTTGATTAGAAACTAATGTCTAGTGCTTTTTGAGTTTAATACAAACTGTAAGCCCTATTCCCCAAACCCCCCTTGGGGAATTAATTTCGTCAAATCCATCTTAGTGCTACCCTACGCTACAACGCTACATAAGGAACCCCTGTACAAAGTTTCATTTATTTATTTTATTTTTATTTTACAATTTTAGGGAAGCTTACAGCTATCTTAACTATTTAATAACATCATATTGCAGACTAAAAGCTAATAACAAGCATCCACATGTAGATTGGGTACCATATAACTAGTGATAATGTATAAAATTAAGTTTATTTTGTCGCTACTCACTCATGCCATCACCGTCACAATACTCCTCCTCAACAATCCCGTCCTCGGTATTAAGAAGTGCTAGAAAGTTCTTTATTATGGCTTTCCGCAATGAGAAAAAACTACTGCAGAAGATATCAACATCATTGTCGCCATCGCTGTTGGAGCTGAAAAGTCGGTTGAATAGTGCGCATGCTCTGTTTATAAAGGAGTTTTGTCTGTAATTGCTGTGAGCTAAAGGAGTCTGAAGCAGTGGACGCCTACGGACACTGTGTGTTGGTACCTTAATTTTTAATTTACATAGCAGTTCAGGACAGTCAATAATACCCCTAGCCACCTTCATCAGGAATGTTAAATCTGCAATGTCCCTGCGCAGGTTCAACGGAAGTAGATGTAGTTTAGCACATTGGTTATGGTATTTGAGTTTAGGCATTTTAAACTTAAAGCCAAGATATCTGATGAACTTCCGCTGAACCCGCTCAAGTCTTCCTCTGTAAATGTCATAGCAGGGGTTCCATATTTGCGATGCATACTCGAGGTGGCTACGAACATAAGCGCAGTAGAGAATTTTGACGGTTTTCATTTTCCTGAATGATTTAGACGACCTCATGACAAAACCAAGAGCCTTCGAAGCCTTACCGACAACGCTGCCTATGTGCTTCTCAAAAACTAGCCCACTGTCATGGATCACCCCAAGGTCCTTACTTTCATACACTCGAGTCAGAGGAAGGTACTTTATGCTGTAGTTAGATATATATGGATTGAGCTTGCGCGTGAATGTCAGAAAGAAGCACTTTGAAACATTAAGATCTAATTTATTGGTAGTGCAGTAGCCGTCAAGTCTTAGCAAGTCTTGTTGCAGCAGAGAAGCATCAGAAACGTTATTCACAACTCTAAATATTTTCATGTCGTCTGCAAACAACAGTACGTTAGAGTTTATAAAACACGAGTCTATATCCTGTATAGATATAACAAATAACAGCGGGCCGAGTAGGGATCCTTGGGGTACGCCTGAAGGAATACTCATCCATGCTGATTCGTAGCCATTCAAGACAACAGCCTGTTTACGGCCTGCAACGTAAGAACTTAACCATTCCAACAGACTGCCCCTAACACCTACACCCTTGAGCTTACCTAACAGCATACCATGGTCAATTCGGTCGAAGGCCTTGCTATAATCAGTGTAGATGGCGTCTACCTGGTCACCACCATCCATACGCTGGGATACGTAGTCATTAAATAGTACAAGGTTTGAGACAGTAGATCGACCCTTTAAAAACCCGTGCTGTAGCGGGCTGAAGCTCATTTTGAGAGCACTGTAAAGCTGCGAATATACAATACGTTCAAGAACCTTGGCAATTAAACATAGCTTCGAAATAGGTCTGTAATGTTCAATACTGCCACGGGTGCCTTTTTTATGAATGGGAGAGAAAAACGCTAATTTCCAAAGGTCTGGCACTGCCCCCTCATTCAGCGAGCGCCTGAACAGTATGGAAACCGGAACTGAAAGCTCTTCGGCACATGAAACCAAGAATATAGCTGGTATCATGTCAGGGCCAGCTGATTTTGAAAGATCCAAATTTTGCAGGAGACGTTGGACAGTCGAGGCGTCAACCTCGACACCAGCAATGTCACACAGCAAAGCAGCAGTGTCATAAATCTGTTTGTTAGCATCCGGAGCGATACCAGATGCAGCTGGTATCAAGAAGGTGGAATGAAAGTACGCGGAGAAGAACTCACATATCGTCTGACCGGAATCTGAGGAGTTACCATTGTAATTCATTGTGGAAGGGAAGCCAGCACTATTTCTTTTTGACTTAACAAATGACCAGAACGCTTCATGGCTCTAGGTCCACCGGTTTGGGCTATGCGTTGCCCGTCAGTCACGCATAGTAGATTGTATTTGTACCTATATAGTATTGAGCAGTTTTGGTGGCCATGTGTGGTCTTCATCATCAGTTCCACAACACAATATTATGTTTACCATGAGTAAATGCACGATTTATTATGAAAAACACAAAAATCACTATAGGTCTGCCTATAATATTTGAAGACATGATCAGATCCTGACTTGGTGTCAATGGGACCAATTGGAAGGTAAGCCCTTTCAAAACAAAAAAAATAAATCCAAATCGGTCCATCCGTCTAGGAGCAATCGGGGCGAAATTTTGTGAAGTCGGTTAAAAATAATTTTAATTAAGGAAACGTATGTTATGTATGTACCCATATTATTATAATATAATGAACTTTTTCTAAAGTAAGACAATCGGTTCAGATTACTATATTCGACAAAGAATATTAATATTATTTTTCCTGTATAGTGGGAATATTTGTGTACAAACATTACATTTAATTAATGTCCATCGAGGATTCTATTCTATAAAAGACGTAACATCCGTCTAACGTTCTAATAATAATAAATTGTCATTTAACAATAAAGATCGGTTTAGCCGTCTCATCTCACACACAAAGGATTCCGTACCTTCGTGCAAGCACAGATAGATACTTTTTAATATTTATTTGTTGCTGTAGCGGCAAAAGAAATGCACATTCTGTGTAAATTTCAACTCTACACATATTACAGTTGTTAGGGTACCGTTTGGCACCCTTCGGGTACGGAACCCTGGCAACTGTAGCATTCTTCAGATCATTTTGTTAAAGCACCTGACTGTATAGCGATGAGGACATTATGTCAATCCATATCCACAATCATAGGGTTATTTTCTAACTTTATCTCTAACACTAAGATAAGATACCAATTATATCTTTGGAGTTCATATAAAATAAATATAAAAATAATCCAATAACATGACTCTCAGCATGAGTTGACACTGTGAATCTGGCTGGTACTTAGTAGCTATTAGCACAGCTATTAGTTACAGACTCAAGAATACGGGTATAGATGAGGCCTCATTACAGAAATATTGCACAGGCCAATAATTATCGAGTTAACTCTTTAGTTCTTGGTTAATTGGTTAGTGCAATCCTTTTTGCAACCTGCATGATCAATAATTTTCAGGTTCCTCAGTAGCCCGGACTAATACATTACATATAACCTAAGCCTACTTGTATCAATGTTTCAAGAGATTTGTCAGTTTGTCACTAGCATCATAATTCATAATTTCTTTATTGCACGGAAAACAATGTGATACATAGTCTTAAAACAAAGGTAAATAGGCAAAGGGGAGCTTATCTCTAAAAAGAGATTTCTTCCAGCAAACCTAGGCGAGATAGGACCGATAGCATCACTTATCTGTAAGACGCTTTCTATATTTATTAACCGCTCGACCCGGCAGATACAATGCAGACTTCTCCTTGAATAAATTTCCGCCGAAATCAAAGAAAATACGGCCATGACGTCATACAACATGCATTTGAGCATTCGTCAAACTGTGAGTAGTCAGGTGCGATTCCGGGCCGGAATCTAGTATACATATAAATGCATCTAAAGCCTACTTTAGATTACCAAATCATATCAGATTTCTACCTACTTGCTGACGCACCAGCAATGTTCACATCAGCACCTATAGGACGGGTTCAATCTTGATATAGACCAGTAGGGAGGAGAGTTCCAGCGGTTCCGTGTACCCGTTAGTGAGGACAACGCTCCGATACCCGGTTCTTATGCATGTGAGCGGGTACGTCGCTTGACCGATGAAGTTCGGTTCCCCGAACGTGTCCTCGTCTTGAACTACGAACCTACGAAAGAAGTTTAGGTTTAGTTAATTGAAATGAGATTTTTTGGGTCTTATAGCATGTAAGCATCGAGTACATGACGGATATGTATGCGATGGCTACAGTCGCGCCCAAACGTATTATAATATTAGCCCAGTCATTAGGGGGGCTGCGACCGCGTGAATTTCCCATACAAACGTAATACAAAAATGATTTGATTTTGAGAACTAGTTCAAAGCATTTAGACTGTTAATCGGATTTATACACTGTTTACGCAGGTTCCTGTTCTGTATACCAGGGTTCCTCTTCAACCAATTTAAAAATATTTTTAAGTAATTTGAATAAGAACCTTGGTATACGACCAGGAACCTGCGTAGACAGTGTATAAATCCGATTAACAGCTAAATGCTTTGAACTAGTTCTCAAATTCAAATCATTTTTGTATTACGTTTGTATGGGAAATTCACGCGGTCGCAGCCCCCTTAAAGAAAAAATCTTAGTTGCGGTAGGATGCGGCCATCATCATGCTATCGCACTTGCACACTATCGCTGTCTTTACTCACACACGGCCGTACTGACTGCAAAACAAGTCAGCAGTTTGAATTTACTCTCACGCTGAAGCTCTTTCGCTTGACGCGCTCGAATTCTCGTTACACATTTTGTTACTATTGTACGGTTTTCTACTTGTAGTGTGTTGAATCGTCATTTTTCTATCGATCTACACTATTTAGATGGATCGACAGAAAAATTTTAAATGCTTTTTTTGTTGATCCTATCAGTGCAAGTAAAAGCCGCCGTCTAAGATTTTTTCTTTATTGACTGGGCTAACACACATGCTATCGCCTGTTGCACAGTGTCTTTTAAAGTGACGGGAACTGTACGTAAGAGCTCGTTACCACATGTCGGATGTCGGATAAGTGTCAGTAGCTTCATTTATACTGTCACTTGAGCATCCGATTAATATCCGGCTCCGACATCCGACATGTCAGAACGAGCTGTAAGAGTATCGGGATGCCGCAATACCACAATGTCACGCCATTTTGTATACGTGGCGGGAAGCACCGATACGTTTACGTGTATCCAGTTATTCTACACTCCATTTTGCGCTTCAGTTAGTGAGAGGGTGGTATCAGGGTCGAGGTTACTGAGAGCTTGTGTTTACCTGATGAGAGCCAGTTCCGGTTTATTAACTTCGAACTCGCAAATGTCGTTCCAGACTGGGTTGAAGCCGTTGTCAGCTGGTAAACAAATATACAGATAAATAATTATTTATACAGTAACATAGGTATTAAGCAGATCTTAACCAATAACATGTGATAGGTCTCCATGTTCTGCCATATTTATCCATCCATTCAAATGTGCGTTACGTTTCCGACTAGGTGCCTAGGTTTTGAACCTACATTTGATTAGGTTTAGGTGGTTAATGTCGTGTATAAATATCTGTAAAGATATCACTATCTTTTGAGTTTTTATTCAAACCTTTGAAAATATGAAGCTAAAGACTCAACTCAAGCTATAAAAATTTCTTATCGGAAGTTGGTTTGCTGGAAGAGATCTCTTTATTTTTTTATTATTTTCAGTTAGCCATTAAGGTGTCCCACTGCTGGGCAAAGGCCTCCCCCTCTCTTTTAATACTTTTTTATAATTAAACTTATTTTGTGTGCAGTAAAGAAATGATGTAATTCTGAATGATGCCTCACCAACAGTCCTCGTGAGCAGTTTCACGCCGCTGTCGCCGTCCGCGCCCGCCACCTCCACCTCCACGAAGGGGCTCGCGGTCCCGCGGCCCGGCTTGCTCAGGTGCCGCGCGCCCACCACCCGCAGGCACACAGCCACCGGTCCCACCTGCCTCCTGTCACCCGGGTTGTACCCGTCTTCGAACATAAACTCCGGCTTCAACACAAAACCGCAGCCGCCGTTCTGCTTGAACCGGCCAGTGTTGAGTTGCATAGCGCGGTCTGGAGTCTGGTAGTTCAGTGCGACCATCTGAGAGCCGACGTTCCAGAAGGGTACCGGGTCGTAGTTTGAGGAGTCGAACCGCTGCCCTTTGGGGTAAATCCGGCTGAGTTGGACCGCGTGGTATTTGGCAAAGAACGGCACTTCTTCCTTACACATGAGGCGTTCTCCTTTGGTCTCGGGGAAGGAGGACATTTCGTTGAAGACGAATGACCGAGTGCGGATCTTGTCTGGGTTGAATGCGACGGAGCGGCAGTAGATTATCAGGTCTGAGATTTCTTTGGCCACGCGCCAGGTACGTTCCATTTTCTTGTGTTGGAGCGAGCGGGCGCTCGCGCTCTGGGCGGCTTCTTTGATGGCCGTGAACCAGTTAACAGCGATCTCTCGGGTAGGTGCGGAGACCACGAAGGGGGCGGACTGTGAGGGGCTGAGTATGCGGACCAGCCAGGGCTGTACGCCCTCGCCGATGACGATCTCGACGTCCGCTTCGAAGAGGTCGAGAACGCCTTTTTGGAGGCTGCTGGTGTTGCCATTGTCTAGAGCACCCTGCGGGAGAAATAGGACAAACACCTAAGGATGCGGTGATAACCAAGTTTTGTTCAGTGAATTAACGTATGTCTATGTCTATATTTTATGCTAATAAGGACGACGTTAATAAGGATAACTGACATTTGGCTTTTCGATAAGTTTTCTATCGAATCTTTGTTCGTGATTGGGCTACAGGTCTTGGATATTTTCGTGATGTCTGTCTCTCTGGTTCCCACGACACAGCGTATCCTAGTGTAGGGAAAGAAGCAATGTATGTGGCTGTACATGAATGCTTGTTATGCTACCTCAATCTCCTCGACGTAGTTGGCGGGGAAGAGTTTCTGCTGCTTGCCGCCGTAGTCACCCAGCCACCAGTCCTCGTACTGTTTGTTCACGTTGGTTATGATCGCGTGCTTCGGGAAGGAAAGCTCGTCTGGCTGCTGCGCTCGGTAGTCGTACACCGCTTTTACTGTCACCTGAGTTGCATGATGTAGCTGTTAGTATTACTGCATGCAGTCGGAGCTTGATCTTTGTACCGCGCCAGACAACGTCGGGTGAGCCACCATTAGTGCGTTGCGTCGCGTTATCATAACGCAAGTGTGGCCGTGTGTCCCCAGTGCCTGTAGACAATGTTAAACGCTAAGGATAGCGAAACGAAACGATAACTTTTATGTAAGCGATTTGAAATTTGGAATCGCTACGTGACGTCACCTTAGCGAAGCCAAATGTCAAATTGCATACATAAAAAGCTATCGTTTCGTTTCGCAACGGTTAGCGTTTCACTTTGTCTAGGGGGGCTGTTCCGTTCAAAAGGCGACGCAACGCAACGCACGAATAGGGCCTCACTCTTAGAACGCGTTCTAGAGTGTTTTTTTGAGCGACAGAGCTATGCGTCAGCCTTTCCATTTATTTTTTAAACGAAACAAGGAGGAGAATGACACTCTGTGACTGACAAAGACGTCATCGTGCGCGCACACAATCACATCATCACAGTGACTGTTAGCTCTGAAGTTGCAGCGTATAGCGTCGTAATAAACAAAAACAGCGGTATTGTACATCTGCTCAATGCGCGGCAACCTCATAGATGATTGACGCAAGCTGTTGCCTGTTCAGTGAATTACAGAAAATAAATTAAATAATGTTCTAAGACGTGTTTAACTACTACTTAACTACTTGAATTGGAAATTCCTATAGGCCTTCAAACTCACTACGCACTCACACAAATTATTACAAAGCACCAAGTCTAATAAAAATACTGGCTAAAACCACTACAATATGAACGAAATATTTACAAATAGTTATATCTGGCTCCGCTTTCATCCAATACCTCTCGAGACCTGAATGTGAGAGTAACAAAGGTATGTTAGAAACTGTTAGATGTTGAAGATGACCTCCCTTGCCGAGTTGGTCGAAGGTCTGCCACACACTACCATGTAAAATTTAACAGTATCTGTGGTGCATTCACTTCACACCAACGGACAAAGAGCAAGAGCCTTCTTTCTATGTTAGTGTAAACGAAAGCTCGTTTTTAGCGTTCACAACAAACGAACAAACGAAAAAAGAGCTAGAGCTAAGAGCAAGCATTGGTTCTGGATCTTCAATCAAAACACACGCAGACAGAACAACGAAAGAATGCTTTTGTGTATGTTTACATGTAGAGGTTATCGCTCGGGCCCGAGTGTGTATTTACCTTGGGGGTGAAGGATGTGGGATCCATGTAGCCCGGCGTCCCATACACGGAGTTGTCGTCAGGCTCCTGAAACCAATACCATTGTTATTTACTAAAATATAATAATGTTCATGAATATTATAAAATAACAGACTGAACAGAAATAGGTAATGTGAAGTCGGTGTCGAAACTATATACAGTTGAGCAATCCGAGTTGTGCATGAGCAGTAATGCAGTAATAAAAATAAAAGTACACAGCCCGGATTAAAATAATAGATGTAGGTCAGAAGGCTGCCCAATTAAAGTGGGACTGGGCCGGCCACGTTGCTCAAATGCTGCTAAATCGCTGTGCTAAGAGAGTCACAGATTGGCTCCCAGAAAATTCAAAGAGAATGCGTGGCCGATCCAGGAAAGAGATTAGTTGAGATTGGGTCTATGGGATACGGAGTGAAGGGAAACCGCTCAGGGTCGTATATAATGGCCTCTCTCCCCCTTTTTGGACCGGAAACGGAGGAGAGAAGCCTTTGCCCAGCAGTGGGACATAACAGGCTTGTAATAATAACAATAACTCACAGCCATGAAGTTCCTGATCTGCGCGGGACTGATGGGGTTCTGCAGCTTGACTTTCTTATAGAGTGCGTGCTTGCCGTAGTAGGCCACCAACTCGACTAGGCTCTCGAACTTGATGGTGCCGATCGTGTACAGCCGACCTTCCATCTTGACTCGACAGTGCTTGATCTCGCGGCCCGTCCTGCAATACGG
The DNA here is from genome assembly GCA_963457715.1 of Argyresthia albistria. Classification (NCBI taxonomy): domain Eukaryota; kingdom Metazoa; phylum Arthropoda; class Insecta; order Lepidoptera; family Argyresthiidae; genus Argyresthia; species Argyresthia albistria. Next base: position 1,467,124 of record OY735254.1, on the reverse strand, counting down.
TATACAAGGTAAGTAAAAGTAAATGTAGTGTAGCCCATTAATATCCGCATCGATGGGCACAGGCCTTTACCCGGTCTGCGTCACAATTCACAAATCGTATGTATGTTCGAATACCTCTTGCACGAAAATAGGAATATTCTGAAATTGAGGACAATTTTGAGAAGGACCTGGATATTCTTATTTTTGTTAATGACAAATACCCAAAAAAAAATTAAAGACTGATTTAACTGCGCACGTATTTCCAAAGATTCACGTTGCATGTGCATGAGCGTCCGCTTATGCTCATGCATGTATGCATGGCTATCATCGCTTATGTACGCATCCGGAGCCGCACTTTGGGTATTGTCTTATGCGAAGGGAACTTCACTGACACGAATGCGTGTGTTAAAAAGTTCAAGGGCCTTGTAAAATATGCCACAGTATCTTTGGCTCTGGGCTAGGGGAAAGTAATGGGGTGATAGAAAGAGATTACCCCACCTAGGTGATGCCCAATGGATAAACACGTAAACACACCTCATTGTCATGCGATAGTAACATATACCTGATATTATTTAATGGATATTAGGCCGGAAATCACTCCCCAGGGGCTAAATATTTTCAGACGAAATGACCAAGCCATATTATATTGCCCGCAACTCCATGAGTGGACTTCGAATTGTCATTTACAAAAAATCCACACTCTGCAAGCGTAAAATGTACTACTATATCTTACCAAGCCTACGCACACCAAGACAAACTCTCTATCCACGCGTAACGCCTTGAAGAGGTTTGGCAAGCTTATGGAACAGGCATTATAGGTTGGAGATATTAAAGTGTCTGTGGTCAGAGCAATATAATCAGAAGATCAAGAACCGTGTTGTGCCGCGTGCGTGGCAGCGGCAGCGCCAACAGCATTCTTGCCCATATTGCTGGGAGGCTGGAGTGTCCAATCATCAGACACTGGAAACACCTTCACATTATAGCTTCTAACCTTGACGTGAGGCGCCGACGTCTAGGGTTTGGATAGTTTGTCAACCCAAGTGCCTTATTCTATGGATATTTTGATAAGCTATACTATCTACTTTTAGGGTTCCGATCCTTAAAAGGTACCCTTATAGGATCATTTTGTTGTCCGTCCGTCCGTCTGTCCGTCTGTGTGTCAAGACCTTTTACATCAAGAACGCGTGGACGTATCAAGCTGTTTATATCAATTTTTAAGGTCTGTGGTCGCATATATCTGTGAAAAAATCAACCTTCTATCTTAGCGTAATCAAACTCTATGTCCGTTTATGCTGTATTTTTTTTTGGATTTTCATAGTAATCGCAATGGACCCAAAACCTATAGGGTACTTCCCGTAGGCCTACAATCATGAAACTTGGCACAAAGCAAGGTCTTATAGCACAAGTAAAGGAAAAAATCTGAAAACTGCAAATGGCTGTGTGTCTACAAAAATATTCAAAATGGTTTACATAGATGACATTACACTTTAGTTTATCATATGGAAACTATCACGTGTTTCGCTCCCCAAGTGTGATCAGAATTCTTGGTGCGCGAGTCCTACTCGCACTCGGCCGTTTATTTTGTACTCAACTACTTGTGCTGTGCAATATGGATCCGTGTGTTCCGAAATAAACGGTTTGAATTTGAAAGATACCTGAAGCTGATCGCATAGAAGATACCTGAAGCTGATCGCATAGAAGATACCTGAAGCTGATCGCATAGAAGATACCTGAAGCTGATCGCATAGAAGATACCTGAAGCTGATCGCATAGAAGATACCTGAAGCTGATCGCAAAGAAGATACCTGAAGCTGATCGCATAGAAGATACCTGAAGCTGATCGCATAGAAGATACCTGAAGCTGATCGCATAGAAGATACCTGAAGCTGATCGCATAGAAGCCGGGCTCCTTCTCGCTGTTCCTCACGAGGAAGGCGACGTCGCTCGCGCTGCGCCGCAGCCACTCCTCCGCCTGGCTCCTGGTGCAGTGCTTGTGGAACCACTCCTTGTCTTCGTGCTTCTTGGGTTGCGGGACCGGCACGGTCAGGCGGGTCTCGAACTCCTGGGACAACACTCTTGTTAGAGAGACCGCCGGCTAAAAGCAAACTGGAATCTTGCGTCGGCGCTATAACCACTGCCATGCGATTCAGTACGCGACTCCGATCTGCATATCATGTATCCGAGCACATAGAGGAAACGAATTATGAACACAGATAACAAAGCGTCACGCCTGTTCCCATAAGGGGTGGTAGAGGCACGACCGTGCCAACTTTAAGCCATTCAATACATCATTTTGCGTGACAGCGGGCTAGCCCATCGCTGCAGCTATGGAGTAATGGAGGATACCGGTCGACTATGTTAATCATATTTTCACGTTTTGTTTAGATAAGTTGTCGACCGGCACAGGTACTCCCTTTAAGGCAAATATCTCATTCGTACAAGGTCAGCAACGGGATTCGAACCTCCATCGCCGTGGTAAAGAAGAGGCTATACGCAGTGTATGAACATTAACTGATTAATGGCATTCGTAATTACCTGACTCCTCAGCATATTCGTCCGGTAATGCGTAATCAGACTATACAGGCTGTCGAAAGTCTTCATCTTAATCAGACTGTACTTAGTTTGGCCTCTCTCCTGATGCACCTTGATGCGGCAGTGGTTCGCCGTGCCGTTGCGCCAAAACGACAGACAGTAGTCGCCTACAAACGTGACGCTCTCACGAACCAAGAACGTCCCGTCGCCCAAATGGCTGTGCGCTCTCAGGAGATCTTCAGCCTCCTTTCGGTTCCCGACCAGTTTCCCATGAAACCAGCATTCGCCGAAATGCAGTTCTTCCTGTGGAACGTTCGATGAGGCTTCAGTGTCTACTTCTCCGTCGCTTTCTGCGTCCGTCTCTGTCTGTGCGTCGTGGTGCTCTGAGTAGTACAGTTTGGTCTCGCTGAGCACAAACAGGTATTTGTTCCATTCTTTGTCTATCGGGTCTTCGATGTGGAGGATGCCACTCATTGTTGAGTTTCTCAGATCCAGGTCTTTGCCTTCTTCCTGGCGGATGGCGACTGCACCTTCTTCGGCGCCGTCTGGTAGTTTCTTGTGTTTGAGGATGATCTTCCTCCTGAGGTCGTGGGGCGAGGGGAGGGCTGTCTCGGTCTTGTCGTGAGGCTGGACTAGGAGCATGTCCCCGAAGACCTCACGGAAGGCTGTTGCCATGCGTCGCTGCTGCAGGAGGGAGCAGTTGTCCTCTATGGAGAGGATGAGCGGGTAGTCGGTGGTGTAGAACGCGTGCTCCTTGATGGTTCGCAGCACGTCCATGAACCTGAACAAGAATTGTTATCACTAAACGATTTTTTATACACATATTTTTGTTGAAGTTACGAGTACAAGCTCGCAGTTGTACTACCCGGTCGAGTTAACTTAAGACCTCGCCGATGGGCGTAAAAGCGACGTACCTTATGAAGTCACAATTCAGGTCTCAAGTTAACTTGACAGGGATATTACATATGTTTTACACGTGCCCCGATTGCGCCTAGATGGATGGACCGATTTGGTTTTTTTTGTTTGAAAGAGTTTAACTTCCAATTGGTCCCATTGACACCAGGTCAGGATCTGATGATGGGATCCTGGAGAAATCGAGGGAACCCTTCAAATATTATGGCAGAAATATACGGATTTTTGTGTTTTTAATAATTACTCGTGCATTTACTCATGGTAAGCATGAAATTGTGATGCGGAACTGATGATGAAGACCACACATGGCCACCAGAAATGCTCAATACTAGGTACAAATACAATCTACTATGCGTGGCTGACGGGCAACGCATAGCCTAAACCGGTGAACCTAGAGCCATGAAACTTTGTACAGGGGTTCCTTATGTAGCGTAGGGTAGCACTGAGATGGGATTTGACAAAAATAATTCCCCAAGGAGGGAGGGAAATAGGGGGGTTACAGTTTGTATTAAACTCAATCTAATCAAATAGGGTTTCTGGAAGTCGTTTTTTTTAAGTTTTACTTTTTGTTACAATTATAATATATTTATACCTTATTGAAATATAACCTTTTTAATGATATCAAAACCAGCCAGATATAAATAATACAGCCAAAGCTATTTAGTTTTACCCGACCTATTATTTCGCTAGTGGCAGCCGCTCACCTAATCTTCGTCGTGAGCGTGTGCCCGTGGTATATGAAGGGTGTGCCGTCCGGGCCGTCCCAGCAGTCCAACTCGATGCAGCGGCAGCCGGCGCGGAGGCAGCGCGCGTACGCCTCCACCGACGACTCGCTGGACAGCTGATCACCGGTCAGGTACCTGCGGGTGTAGTGTAACCTATAGTGTATCTAATATAACAGGCAACTTAACAGATGCCAATCTTAGCATGTTAGTGAGAGGATATTGCTCATAAAAATGGATTAATCAAAAAAATCGATACAGCCTTCAAATATTTGTGAATGGGAAAGATGTTTTGACATTTTATTCTTGATTCTTCAGTTAATTTAAATATGGTTGAAAATGAAATTAATATCTTTAAATGCTAGTAGCAGTGATGGCGATGACAACTCTTTGGTTAGTTCAACTGAATGGACAATTTCGATTACGATTGATTTGGTAACATCCCTAGTGTTTAAAAAGTGGATTTTATGATGTTTTAGGTTAGTTGTCAAGTTGCTTCTAAGCATGGATAGAGTACCTAGTAGAGTCTAGTGTTAGGTCCGCATGTATACGGGAATAGTTTCGGTCAGATACTTGAGGATATAAGGGCAGTTTATAAAGGTTCTTATTTAAGGTTATGCGGGCTTAGCCTCTCTCAAGAGACGGATAAAAAGTCAGATAACCTTTTTTGACACTTTTTTTACGTGTGAAATGCCAAAATATAATAAACAGACAGATAAACGCTATGTGAGGAATGAGATAATGGCGGCACTGTGTATAATATTATAGTATCTGTGGTTTGCATGTATGAACAGGAATAGTCGGCAAGGTAAGTCAAAACAGAGGGGCCCAAAAGTTTTATTTATATTTTCTACGCGACTGCGCAAGAAGGAGGGTAAGGTAACTCACGTATTGTGCGAGCTCGAGATCCAGTAGTGCGACAGGGGTCGCTTCATGTCCTGCGTCACGTGATCGTGCGTGACGTCCCAGATTGTGTTCTCCTTCGAGAACAGCATCTCTATGAACTGGAACAAGCAATAATACTGTAACGCCGTCTACCATGCGGGCTGGTAGAGGGCGCGGTTGTGTGTGATCACGATTAGTCAGAGGCCGTATTCTGTAGCTGGCGCTGCACGTCTCGGCGCGGTCGACAAGGCAAAATAAATTCATACGATTCGCTTGCAGAATCACGGTCCAGTTACTCAATGTGTAATTTACAACAGACAAGATATTTACTAGAAAGCATGAATGGACTATCTAGGTGAACAATAAGACTAGATCGCGATTAGACTAGGTCTAACATGGACCAGATCTCGATCATGTCTGATATACTGTCTAATTTCGAAGTAGTCATTTTGAGATCTCAAGTCCAATCGCAATTTAGTCGATTGACTATAATTATCGAGATGACGTGTTAGGGCTGCTAATCCCTCCAATCCATAGCAAAGTCGATTGAATTTCTCTAAAATGTAAAAAGACAAATACCTACTACAATTTTCGATAATGAGTTTGTGATTAAACCGCACAGCGTATCGTAAAGTCTCCAAATTCACAATTTCTTCTCAATGTTATCGAAATTTCACGGAAATTATTTCGCGACAGCATTCACAGTCATAAATAAGCACAAAAAGTTTAAGTTGGCATCAAACGTGCCAACAACTGTCCTGAGTTTTCGGGCACAATAACAGTTTAAATAATATAAAAAAGTAATTTAAATTCCAATAAATACAGCCATGATATAGATTTGTCGGTTGGCTGCACATAAGTAATTCCCTTCAAGCATTTTACAAGGCATAAGCGATCAGATGACCTTGCACTGCAAAACTGACACTGAAACCTATGATTAATGTATCTTCGCAAACATCTCGCTCGACGCGTAAGGCGGCATTTACATGTGTATTATACTTTTGACACAGAATTTTACATTCACTAACAGTCTAAAAACTTATGAGAGGTTTATTGGCTTGTTATAGGGTTGATCATGAAAAACATTATTCATAAACGATCAATAGCACTAAAACGTTCTATAAACCTTCAATAAAAACTTCATAAGTTATAGAAGGCCGGACCCGGACCCTACTATAAACTTCTTCTTCTTCTTTTTATTAATGGCGTCCTAAACTCTTTTGAGGTTAATTTTGCCAGTGTCAAGTGGTCAGGTTCTCATTTGAGAACCTGGACATTATAATGTCTTGAGATGATTTGATGACTATGATGATGATGATTTGTCGCTCGTTAGCACTACCCGGGAAGGACGTGAAGGGCTGTGGGTTCCAAGTAATTCCTTCGGACGTGAGCGACTGCCTCCCCTACTATAAACTTATAAACCTCTAATAGAGAGTAAAATGGCCGATTTTATGAACAGCTGATTGTCATGTCAGGTTCTCAGATTAATGAAACTCTTTAATTTCTTACTCCCTCACAAGACAGGCTATGCCTAGTGTGAGGGTCAGCATACCTGTGAATTGTATTTCCTTATGGCAATAAACGATTTTCATTTTCATTTTCATTTTTAACCGACTTCCCAAAGGAGGAGGTTTACAATTCGTCCGGATGTATTTTTTTTTTATTTATTTTTTTATGTATGTGCCTCGATAGCGCCTAAACGGATGGACCGATTTGGAAAATTATTTTTTTGTTTGAAAGCGTTTACCTTCCCATTGGTCCCATTGACACCAGGTCAGGATCTGATGATGGGATCCTGGAGAAATCGAGGGAACTCTTCAAATATTATAGGCAGACCTATAGTGATTTTTGTGTTTTTCATAATAACTCGTGCAAATGCACATGGTAAGCATAATATTGTGATGCGGAACTGCTGATGAAGACCACATATGGCCACCAGATCTGCTAGCCTAAACCGGTGGACCTAGAGCCGTGAAACTTTGTACAGGGGTTCCTTAGTAGCGTGGGGTAGCACTGAGATGGGATTTGAAAAAATAATTCCCCAATTGGGGATTAGGAGTTACAGTTTGTATTAAACTCAATCTATTCAAATAGGGTTTGTGGAAGTCGGTTTTTTCTAAAGTTTACTTTTTGTTTCAATTATCATTTCAAAGTATCTTATAAAGTCATCTTAGCCATGAAAGGTTTATTGAACGTTTATGATCTATTATGTTTATTGGAGCTTTAGAGCATTATAACTAATGAACGTTTTAAACCGATTATAAGGGATTTTTATGAATAAGACTGAAAGTATATTGTGAGAATTTGTGTTCTTCGAGATGTTGGGATTTTGAAAGAAACAAACAAACCAATACAGGGTGACCGCAGGGACAAAAAAAAATAATTAAAATGTATGTCCTATTTTTATTCAGAGTCAGTTGGTCACCCTACACACTTTACAAGCGCAGTAGCGCAACGAGAGCGCAACTGTCTTTTGACTTTGTCATAAATTGTTTATGGCCTTTTGACGTGACAACGTCTTATAAATTGGTTTGCCGGGTGACACTTCAAGAAACTGCGTTACGCTCCGCTCACGTTATGCGCTCACAATGAGAGCGAGTGAGAGGCACGCGTCCCTTCCACTCGGGCATGGTTAGCCCGCCTAAGAGCGAGAGAGACAGACATAAAAAGTGAAACACGCGTCCCTTCCACTCGAGCACAGATTCTTTGTATAAATTAATGTTTTAAATATAATTCTTTGTATAAATAAATGTTTTAAATTGTTACTATTATTTCATCCTTCTTCCTACTATACGAATGAATATTCACATTAAAATTATTTTACCACTCAAAGTCGTTGTCACGTAAAACTTTCGCCCGTATACCGACTTTACAGGCAACCAATTTTTTTTTTGACAATTCTTACTCCTCTGATACGTTTATTTGAAAAAGGTTTTAACATGAATTGTAGGGTGAACAAACATTCAGAATTAATAAGAATAATTCATTTATTAAATTACTATCGCTTAGTTGAGAGTATAGCTATTACTTAGTGGGAATCGGCCCAGGAGCGCGATGCATGGAAACGGGGAAGAGAGGCCTTTGCCCAGCAGTGGGATGCTATAGGCTAATAATAATAATAATAATAGTTTAGAGTATTAAAATAGAAGCTTAATAGCTGAAACCGAAATCATTTACCGAGCTAGTAATAAAATGTTAAGAGTCACGACCCAAAATTCACCTGTATATGTACGTTAAAAAATAAAAGCCCGACCCAACACATAAATGAATCCGTTAATCTAAAATTTGCTTGACTTGTGTCCTTGTTAAGTTGATTACTTTCGAACCAATGAACCGATTTGAATAAATCATGCCTAGAACCATCGCAGTGATGTCAACACACATCATTTACTCTACAGTGTGTAACAGAAAGGTGTAGTCTCATTTTAGGGGCTTTTTAAAGACATTCCTCTGAACAACTTTCACTATGAAACCGATTTGATCACAGCAACTTTATATTTCATTCCTCCATACGCTACGTGCCGAGCGAACAGCTGATTTGTAAGGAGAAGTGAAAAATAAGTTGCTTGATCAAATCGGTTTCATAGTGAAAGTTGTTTAGAACAAGCCTCTATAATATGACTACGCCTTTCTGTTACACCCTGTATAGTCTACCTACACGAACGATTTACATAAAAGCGTATAATATACGTTGAGGTTCCTAGAACCATTTTTCCTCAAAGTCAATTGTTAAAGAGACAGACCCATCCAAAGTGGAAAAAATTATCCCCTCCCTCTAACTTTTAAAGTAAGAGAGTAAAAATCCAAAAATATATTTGCTGCGTATCTCATTACAAACTTTCAACGAAAATTGGTTTGAACAAAATATAATAAGTAGTTTTTAAGATATAAAACATTTATTAAAAACCGCAAAGATTACTCCTTGTAAAGTGTGTCAGTTAATGCTTTATACACATGCTTTTGGCGTTGCAGACGGAAATGTTTGGTTTAATCTTTATGTTGTATTGTTGGTCTGTACTGCTGTTTTGTGTATTAATAAATAAATAAACTTTGTCATTCATAAAAACACTATGAAAAACAAAGTTACAACACAAACATCCAGTCTTATAATTACTTGCTACTACAGACCCTTCATGGGCGAGTCCGACTCGCACTTGGCCACCTTTTTATAAATTAATTAAAGATAAAACCACAAAATAACTCGATAACATCAACCTGTTGGATAAACAAACGCGAAATTCGCATCACGTCAAAGTGACATCGACGGTTTTGGTGTTTAGGGTACCGTACCCGAAGGGTGCCAAACGGGACCCTATTACTGAGACTTCGCTGTCCGTCTGTCCGTCCGTCCGTCCGTCCGTCCGTCCTGTCTGTCACCGGGTGCGTCTGCACGAACCGTAATAGCTAGAAAGCTGAAATTTTCACAGAATGTGTATATCTGTTGCCGCACCAACCACAAATACTGAAATACGAGAGATATTGCAAATTAAAGGGGGCCCCGATACAAGAGACGTGTTTAGATACACTTACGCATTTCAAAATGGAGATCTTGACTGAAACTGTTTATTTATTGTCATAGCAACCATGTCATAGACACATATACGACACATTTAAATATGATAGCATATTTCGGGTCAACCCACATGGTTGTGGTTAGCCGGTGCGGTATGATGTAGACTCTCAATCCGGAGGTCGTCGGTTCAAATCTCGTGAAGGCATAAACTTTTTAAATTTTCTTTTTGTTTATTTTTGAAGTAAAACTTCTTGGGGCACGGGGGTAAAATTTATTTAACCTCTCAACTGTGGGTTATTCATATATTTGCTTTTCAATTGATACTAGCCGGGTGCTATCACGAGTGGCTAAGAAATGTAACGGAAATTGGAATCGGTGACGTCAGGGTCGGCTGAAGACTTTTAAAACCGCAACTATTTTCAATACGGTTTTTAACTAATCAGATAAGATAATAATACATTCGTACAATAAAGAATGTTAATTAGTGAGAGAAAAACCTGATGAAACGTTAACAAATAAAAATTATTTTAAGCATTCTTCCACGAGTTCTTGATTTCCGGTATGGCCAAGATGGCGCCGCCGCCGCCGCCGCCGCTGGCTGGGATAAACAAAACCAGTGACGTGACCAAAAACTACTTCGTTCAACCTCTTTGTTGGAACCGGAACTTATGTTTGACAGCTGTGCGATGCGATCCATACAGTTTGTAAGAAAAGAGTTTCATCAATGTCACACGGGTCGATATGGATTTCTAAAACAAGCAAAGCAATGCATACATTTGAGCGAGACGGCTTAAAGACGTGACGTCCGATGGTATATAATCTGAGCGAGATGCAAATAGTAGTGACACTATTGAATGAGTTAAGTATATCACCACGAGCGCGACAAATTGATAACCTTTCATTTTGATAAGGTACTAAAATTAGAAAACCATTTCGAGATTTAAGTGTTCTGAGCTCTTAGATATTTTTTTCAGAATTTTTAGATCAATAATTTAAGAGTTAAATAATAAAAACTGAAATATTGTCCAAATTATCAATGTCAGGATTTATGACATGTGTTCCACAGGCTAGATATAAATAAAAAGCAACTGTCAGTCATCATCTGTCATCTTAATTTTGTCATTGCTGGTTGTCAACTTGTCACGAAGTTCTATTCTATTTTAGTTTATGGCACTTTGTTGCCTATCGATGTCACGAAGTTGCACAACAACAAAAGAGTATTTACACATATTGACAGTGCGTTCCGCGACATCGCCGTCAGCGCCATAATCGAATACAGCGTCTAAGATGCCATCGTTTTGTATCGCCAAAAGCTCAAAACTGACTCGGACTGTAATCGATTTTGGCGTGACTCGGAACAGGGGGTGATATTATGACAGAATAATGACTTTTTAATTTTTTATTGATGCAATGACGGGCAAAAGTTCAACGTTTTATAATCCTGACATTGTACTTACGCCCTTTTAGAATGAGTAACTCTAAAAATCTTGAATTATAACTTAAAAATAAGAATAAACACTAAAATAAAAAATACGGGTCTCATCGTTTCCCATCTATTTTCGTATGAGATAATAAAACCAGCTGCTATTTTTTTGAATTGTTATCAATTGTAGATAAGGAATGGTGGGAAATAAATGACATGACGTATTAAAAGTAAGTACAAGTATAAAATAATTTCAAATAATCGGACGTCTGAAACTTAAAAGTAACTTGAAGCAGAGATTGGATCTCAAAATTGGAAATTTAAATCTCTTTTAGTATAGGTAGGTATAGGTGTATAGTATAGGTACCACTTAATGATCTAGCTACAGAAGTTTTACTTCTAACACGTGTACGATGCTACACGCGTATCTTTTTTTTATTGTTTTGAGTGCTTTTGATTTGTTGTACGATGGTACGGTACCCTTCGTGTGCGATACCGACCCGCACTTAACCGATTATTTAGCCCGCGGACCCTCATGATTACCTCAAATAACCACTAAACTTGTCATAGCCAGTGACAACGACGTTTGTTGCTTTAGCTACTTAGCAGGATAGTAGGTTCACACGAATGCCCCCAGCGGGCATTACTAGTTTAATTTCGATATTTTGCTGACATTCCTTGTTTTTCCCCTGTGGTCTTCATATACAGTAACACATATGACGTAGATGCTTCAAACTAATAACACCACTTTATAATAACTTTATTAAGTCGTTAGCCATTTATTTAACCCTTCGTGTGTGTATGGTCAAATAGGGCAGATAACAATTGAAAAGTGATTGTTATAAAGTACCCACTGATGAGAAGTACCCTAATTTGCGTGACAGGGGGGATATGTCCATATCCATAGTCGTGAAGGCATGGAGGTTTCCTCACGATGTTTCCACCGCCGTTACAAAGTACACATAATGAAAATATTTTTTCAGTGAATTGATCTGCTGGCTGGAGTTGTGCGTTAGTGGAAAATGCGGTGTGGGATAGAATGTCGTTATGGAAAAATATCGTAGCGGCCTTCTATAATTCTAAGGTCTGGAGGCACAATAGAATGACAAGCAATACTGCAAATTACATTGAAGTCATTTTCATAAGTGAGCTAATTTGATAAAATTCTACGATATCATTATCATATATCATCTCACATCCACCCACGGCCAGGTTAAGGACTCTTATTTACTGCACTGTCTACTCCGGTCCCGCTGACTGCCACATAAACATCTATACTTATAAAAATGAAATGTTGTGCGTTAGTCTTCTTTTTCCTGTGAATTGGCCCAGCCAGGCTCAATTATTCATAATTTAGAAATATCCGTAATTAAGTAATCGCCGGTGCCACAAAATATGCCCGTGATTATGATTAACCTATCATATGAACTTGGAAATACACACAAGCACATAATTATAAGCCCTACAAGGAAACACAAAGCACACATACCTATAATCAAATTCGCAAAATGCATGGAGTGAAATAAGGATGTGAGAAATACAAATCAATATCCTCAGCCATGACTGTTTTCCCAATTTTTGGAACTGACTATCATGACAGTAAATTTAGAATTATGTGAATTGGAGGTCTAATACAAGTTCTGTCATCATATAAATCATCAGATAAACAACACATGAAACACCAATAGTCACCGATCCCGGGATCAGTGGACGCAAACATTAATATTTTTTTCGGTCCTGTGAATTAGGAAACAAATCCAAGTTCAAGTTCAATATTTTTTACTGACCATAAAATCATACAGATTGCTTAGTCAACGTTAATACAAATTGGCTTGATCCGTTTCAACATAAATGGGATCCCGGGATCGGTACAAACCCAAACCATCTTACGCCGGCTACTCACGCGCCTGCTGCAGGGGCAAATAGGGCGAAGAAGTGTGCTAAACTGGAGCCGCCTGCTGTCTGTGAGTACACCACTCCAAGCACACACAGCAGGCGGCTGCAGTTTACACACTTTTTCATCTTAGATTGCCCCTGCAGCAGGCACGTGAGTAGCCGCCTTTAGCGAGCGAAGCTCGACCGTGCGCCAGCCGCCACCATTCTTACCTCGCTGAGCGTGAACGACGGCTCCTCGCAATCCCGCTGCGGGTCGCACAGGTACTCGCGTATGAACTGCGAGTGGGTAAGCTTATCGCCACTGCTCGGCTGCTGCTGTTCCACGCGCAGAAACTCCATGTATTTGTGCAGGGTGATGGTGACGCCATCCTCGCAGTACTGGGCCGATTTGTCGAATAGCTCGTGCACGTTCTGCGGTGAGTTTCATAACATGTATTGTTTTTTTTTTAGGCAAAATAAACAATTTCTATTTCTATTTCTAACATAATATAACATAGCGTCACGCCTTTTCCCATACAGAGTGGCCGCGTCACAGCTGTGCCCACTCTTAGCCGCAGCGATGGAGTAATGAAGGTATCCTCACTATGTTTTTCATCACCGTTGGAGCCACCGTATAACGTTCGATAAATGATTTATCTCATTGGAACATGGTCGGCACCGGGATTCGAACCTGCATCTCCTGCGTGAGAAGCAAGCGTGTAACCCACTAGACCACGGGGCTCGGATTATTATTGTCAAGTGAACGTGATGTAACCGAATGCGGTTTGCACAGAGCATTAGGGGTTGGCCATTGCCTAGATGTAGACGGTGTATGATCCATGTGCAGTGTATACTATCACAGATACTTTAATATTATAGTAATACAGATAGACCACGTAGAACAACATATGTGACCGGCGTAAACTGAGATGCTACGGAACTACGGAACCTTCTTTAGTTCAAGGGTTTTATCGCTTGGTGCAGCACCATCGAAAAATTGCAAATACCACGCACGAGATGGCGCTAAGATTAGGATTTATTCTAAGACTAGCTGACCCGGCAGACTTCGTACTGCCTCAATTTAATATGAACTTTATTGAATAGCAATAAAGTTCAAATTGACTCTAGAAAACGTTTGTATGGGAAATAGAAAAGGGCTGTTTTTAGGGTTTTCCCGGAAATTATTCGATTTTTTTCTCGCCTTTTAAACCTTCCCTAGACCTCCATGAACATTTCAAGACTAAGATAAGATAAATCCGTTCAGCCGTTCTCGAGTTTTAGTGAGACTAACGAACAGCAATTCATTTTTATATATATAGATAGAAGATAGATAGATAGATTAGCGCCACCTAGAAGTATGTTAACTGAAACCATGGCGTTTAAAGTACAAATCTTACTCCTCACGACATCTCTTTTTGACGAAGGGTTACTAATTCTAATTTGTATGGGGTGAGCACCCTGTGTGTAATACTATTATGTACTCTGGAAGTACAAGCCGGAAAAACCTTGTACTTTTATTTTATTTTATTAATGAACAAAAAAAAACGGGCTAAACCGACTACTAAAAGGGACTTAACTTACTTATGGGAGTAAACCGTCATCCCGCCACCGAGATGTGTTGATCCGATTCGGCAGCAAACATGCTGGTATTTATACTTTTGCGCTGAGTTCCAGCTAGGCGTAAACATGTATTCTAATTCTAATCTCCTGCCCCCCTAGACAAAGTTAAACGCTAGCGAAACGAAACGATAACTTTTTATGTATGCGATTTGACATTTGGCTTCGCTAAGGTGACGTCACGTAGCGATTCCAAAATGTCAAATCGCATACATAAAAAGTTATCGTTTCGTTTCGCTATCCTTAGTGTTTAACATTGTCTACAGGCACTGATACTCAAAAAGGTGAAGATTACATTACAAGCATGACGTGATACGAAAGTTGAGCTAATAAGTCCTTTCGTAAACATGGGTTCAAAATTCAACTCGAAAGATTGGCAATGTGCCGACCACCTATCAAGCAATACGAGTGTTCAATTACTGGCTAAACTTGGCTGGAGCGTACCCGTCTGGGAAATGAAGTGACGCGTTATTAACACGTGATATTATAAAGCTGGTATGTTAGTCAAGTACGGACTCGAAACTGGTGGTAAAGCCAGGTTAGGGTCACGCCTATTCCACTGGAGGAGGCAGATACACAGTTTGCTAGTTGGAATAGAGAAAGTGTTTAGGTTGTATTCTTATCAAAGTTGCAAAGGGGATGATATTGCGAACAGCATGAAGCACAAGCCAGGCTGCGCAAGGTCGGGAGTCGCGTACAGGGTGTCAAGTCTCTAAAGTTTCAAGCCATCGCCACGCCATCGATATAATACGGCTATACAATGGCTATTAGTTGCCAGCCGTGTTAGTCCACTGTTACATTCAATAGAATATCAACAGAACATCAACAGAATGGCTCTAACAATGACACACAGACACAAACACACCCTCCACCACAGGCACTTTCCTCTATAATCGATCGATCGATAGGTTTGTCTTTGGTTTTCGGCATACGTATTGCTGCAGAATCTCAATTTTGACAGCCACTGCCATGCCACAGCCACCGTGGCCAGCACACCGCCATTAGCACACGGGACTTCCAATTTGCCACACCAATGCTATTGAGAAGCCGATAGCGTCGAAGGCGGCCATTTTTATTTACCAGACTACCGATTGTGTCATTTTCTGTATTTTTGAAGCAATCGCTACATACACCACTGGGAGGCTGTAGCGGTACGGGACTTGAGGCCCAGGAAGGAATGGCATGGAGATAGATAGATAGATAGATAGATAGATAGATAGATAGATAGGGAGATAGACAAAATGCCGGTTTTGACTTGTCGACGGTGCCGAGACGCGTCGCGCTCGCTACAAACAAATAGGAATTTAGCACCCTCGCTATAGATATTGCCGTGCAACTCAGGGAGGCAATTCTGGCACTAGCGAGGTCATGTCCATGGTCGAAATATCAATTTTGAGATACCGAAATCTCCATCAAAAACAAGAAAAAGCTATTCTTACGACTAACCTTTCGACCAACCGAGATATCTTGACCCGTTTTCGATCGAAATAAATATAAATCGACATCGTTTTCGACTGTTTTAGGCGGTATCAAAACCGATATCTCGACTGGGGAGATGATCTCGATAGCGCGAGAATCATGCCACTGTACGCAACTCACGGCCTAGATTTAGCAAAGCAGAGCAAGCGACGTCTTTTGTTTAAAGCGCACTGTGTGGCCTGTGTCGCCTGCGGCTCAGCTTACGGCCAAACTAATACATTTACTTTAAACGTATATTACAATGAATGCATTTTTTATCAGCAGACAACAGATAAAATAGATATAAGATCAGTTTCGAAAAATTTACATCTCGACCTTTGCATGATCCCGCGTCTACACCGGGAAGTTAGTACGTAGATAACAAAAGAAACCAATATCTATGTCCGCACTGTGCTATTTTTAAGCTACTTCAAAAAAAGGAGGGGGTTATCAATTCGGTTGTATGTTTTTTTTTAATGTTTGTTACATCAAAACTGGTACTATTTATGAACCGATTTCAAAAATTCTTTCTTTGTTCGAAAGGGAAGCCCAATAGTTTGGTCGTTTTTTGAAAATCAGTAATCGGTCCAGTAGTTAGGTTTCTACGTGAAAAAACCTGTGAAGTTTAAATTGTTTTTACCTGGATGACATTATACATCCAGCCTATTCGGAGTCATTGTTACGAGATATTCTCTGCCTGTTCGGATCGTATATTCGTTTATATTATGTAATACGTACGGATTTCACTGTCAGGAAACAGATTTCGTAGGCTCGTTTTCGGGTATATAGATGACATTTGTATATCGAGCGGGTAGGACTAAGTGATAGATCATGAAGTCAGTTTTTTTAAGTTTTTAACTTGGTGAATTATTTTGTTCACTTAGGGCATGCGTCATACATAGCGCAGTCAACAGGGCACGTGAGTGAGGCATGCCCTTACGCACGCATGCGCGATGACAGTTGCAAGCGAAGCGCGCGCTGTGATGAACGTTTTCTGTGCCTCATATCATAGCGTTCAACATCAAGATGGCGGACGAAGAAGAAGATCCAAATAATAATCTTTACAGAAATAATATTTATATAAATTCATTAAATTAGATTAAGTTTAAATATACAGGGTTACATTTAATTAGCTGTGCATATTTTGGGGAATGATAGCACTCATCATTATAAACAACTTTCCCCAAGAAACATATACTTATACTTTTCATACTTTATTGCACAAAAACAGAATACAGACACTTAATAATGAAAAAAACATGTACAAAGGCGAACATGTACGTACATATGGTCACAAACGAAAAAATTTTTCGTCCCCCGGTACATTGCCCCGATTAGCTGATTTCAAGTTACCATGGAAGATTAAAAAAAATAATTGTTTCTTGGGGAAAGTTGTTCATAATGATGGGGTGCTATCATTCACCAAAATATGGTCAGCTAATTAAATGTCACCCTGTATATTAATTAATTCTTTATTATATAAATTCCACCAAGTGAGCTCGTCGCACATGTTTCCAAGAGATGACAGAAACTACGACTGAACTGGGTGATGCGTTCAATTAACGCATTCAATATTGAAAGTTGAAGATGAATGATGCACAGTATTGCACAGTGTGGTCATAGCTTTTTGAATATTATAAGCTAACGACAAAACATATTCTGAGACGAAGAATGAAAGAAAAAATATTAACATAGCATTTCGGAAGGATCTTGAAAGATAACATGCATATTTTCCGTTTCCTGTTGTGCTCAGTTGACGATTTAGTTAGACGAATGATAACATCCGTGAGTAGCGGCTGTGCGTCATAGTAGGCCCACGATCAGAGTGATTCTGGTGTAAGCAAGTGCTGCTGAACCTAGGAACAAGGGTATTCGCTTTTGGGATTGTGATCTATGGGATTATTCAGTTGGCAGGTTAGGACTATTGAACTTACCATTATTGCATGCGTAATAGCAGTTTCCCGGTGCGATTGTACGCGCGCTATCGATCAATACCTTGTTGTTTGACATTGGACTTCCTGATTGAATTAAATAAATAGAAGTATTGTTTGGTGTGCGATATTTGTAGAAATACACACGAATCGGGTGTAAAGGAGAATATCTGTAATGCATTTTCCCCAAAGGAATAAGTACGTTCATGTATAATGTATGTATCTATGATATATGTCATTATCGTTATACCACTACCGGCAGTTTGGGAGAGAGGGGAGGGGGGAGGAGGTTGTCAATGTAGTCAAATGTATGGTTAAACTTATTGTTCTGAGGGTTGAAGCCACCGCTCTCAAAGCTATTCTGTACGCGCATCGCATGGCAGTAGCTATTAGCAAGGGCGCCAAATACCAGTTTGTATGTAACCGGCGCGGCACGTCTCGCTATTTTACGCCAGCGCTTTTAGCACTCACAGAATTACGGCCCGGCAGCGTGTGTGGAGATATGGCGGCGGCAGACAAACAGCTAAAGATAAAGAAGTATTAACTCACCTTGTCATCAAAGATGATCTTATGGTACAGGGTGAAGAAGTCATCGAAGCCCAGCTCTCCTCGCGACCCTGTGTCCACCTCAGCGAAGATGTCTCGCAGCTTGTTGGTGCCGATCTTGCATTGGATCCGAGGGAGGAACGTCTTCGACTCTTTAAGTCCCACCCTGTGTTTGAGTACGTGTTTGAATGACGTTGACAAAGCAATCTGTATGATTTTATGGTCAATAAAAAAAATACTTTGAAAAAATACGTGGATTCGTTTTTATCGTGAGTTACATTTGACAGTTGCGCTATAGAATGTCTTTGAATTTGACCCTATTTATCTGCAGATTGAGGATAGATAGGTATTGAAAACGGCCGTAATGAGGTGGTGGGCACTTGGCAAGACGGGATGAAAGAGGGTAGACCACACATCCACACAAGTCACAGAGTGGTGGCCAAGATGAGGACTCGCCCTCGGATCAGATCTCGGATTGTTGTAACAGGACCATGTAGATTGGCGGAATCGTGGGTATATTGAAATTGAAAAATACTTTATTAGCACACAATATAGGTAATGCCATCCACGACGAAGCGTGACGTAGCTATTTGCATCTTTCTTTTTCATCGAGACACTCTGCTGAAAGACAAAGATGCAAATAGCTACGTCACGCGTCTTCGTGGATGGCGGTACCTATATATAGAACAGACAATAGATTACAGCGGCATAGTTAGTGCTAATAGGACCCGACTCAGCAATGCTGAGCTGAGACGGGCTCAGCTCAGCGCTGGTTTTCAGCCGGACCTTCGGAACACAGGACTACCACATACACACGTAATTTTGATAAAAGGAAAATAGATGAACCTTGATGATGATGATTGATGGTAAAACTATACCTGTTGTTATTATTTTCGATGGCATAGAACTCCTTGCGCAGCCACCGCTCGATCTGGCGCGGATATGACGTCGTCTGGGCCTCCTCCACCAGGTACCGTATACCTCGGACCCATGCCTCGCATGTTTCCTTATCGTTCAGTACTGCAAATAGTAACTTGGTCTTAGGCCGACTTACACAGGAATTTTGACAGCCGCTAATACAGTAGTTAGCAGCATGCACAGTTTGATTGGGGGTCCTATAGGTTTGCTTTCTGTAAATGCTATTCTCGATCGTTTTCTTCTAGTAGTGGAGGACCGCGCTGCCAAGTAAAACGTTTGCCGTCATGACTATTACCTTGAGCAAGCCATACACTTGATTTATCCTTGTAAAATGTATGTGGCTTTCAAAGGTCTGGTGCTAGTCTCCCTTAGTCTTTGATAGGAATAATGAGTAATTTGATTAATGGTGGGTGATATTTTCATAGTATGTATCATTATGTACGAGATTTCTTCCCACTATACAGGGTGTAACAGAAAGGTGTAGTCATATTTCAGGGGGTTTTTATTTTTAGGGACATGATTTGATCAGAGCAACTTAAATTTTCATTTCTCTATATAAATCAGTTGACCGCCCGGACCAAAATGTATGGAGCAATGAAAAATAAAGTTGCTCTGATCAAATAGGTTTCATAGTGAAAGTTGCTCAGAATGGTCTCCCTAACAACCCCCTAAAATATGACTACACCCTTCTGTTACACCCTGTATAGTACGACTTCATTCCTTAGTAACAAAGTTCCGATACTATGAAAAAGCTTTGCATGCGTAAGTTAACTTGTAAAGGCAGAATAATCTTGCGCTTTTTGCTTTGGAAAAATGGAGGGGTTATCAATTCGGCTGTTTTTGAATGTGTGTTACCTCAGAAACGATCTTATAAATTGAAAGATTAACCCAATAGTTGGTATTGTTTTTACCTGGACGAACCTATAGATCAAGCCTTTTTGTGACTTTGGGGTGTTTGTAGTCAAGTCAAGTTTATATTGTGTTCTAGGTGTGGACTCGTAGTCTCGTTTTCGTGTTTGTAGACGACTTTTGTATCCCAAGCGGGGAAGATTAAGTGATAGGTCATGAAGGTTATTTCTTAGTTTTTAACTTGGCGAATTATTACATATACATACACATACAGTATGTTTCCGATGTGTAACATAATGGTACCAAACAGGATTCTGTCACTAAACCTCCGCTGTCCGTATGTCTGTCTGTCAGAGGACTGTATCTGATGAACCGCAATAGGTTGAAAGGTGGTATATCTGTTGCCGATAAAACAACAAATAATGAAACTTACGAGATTTTTCAAAATAAAGGGGGACTCTATACGAGAGAGGAGCTTTTTGTACATTTTCTTGTACAATATTGCGGATCCCTACATGTCGGACTGACTGCAGGTAAGGAGATTGGAAGGATTTCTAAGAAGGCAAGTGTTGAGATACTATGATCCTGTTTCATGACATCTAACACTGGAAACCTATTAGGAACTTGAAATTTATCTTATTTATACAAACACAAAGGGATTGCCTGAACAATGAGTTGACTGGGGAATTTTATATAAGTAATAGAATTTTATGAAGGATAGAGTAATAAGAATAAGGGAACAATGTGGATTAAAAGTAAATATAGTGATATGGATAGAGATAGGTCAGCTTAGATGGTTTTGTCATGTTGATAGTATGGATAAAAAAGTAGGTAGATAAAACAGATTTACACATTGGGTGTGAATGAAGCAATTAAACAGGGAAGCCCAATGTCATGAAAGTACAAATCAGTATTTTTTATTAGGGGGAAAATAAGAAATAACCATAATTGCCAAGCTTGTATGAAGATACTATTGAATGTTGATGAAATGATAGATGTTTGTCTGGACCATATCAAGTAGAATAGATTAGAATATATTGAACTTAATAGTTTATTTCATTGGTACTCCAATCTGCACTTCCTGCATGAAAAGCAACTCAGTGCAGTGTGAAACTCAGTAAACCACAGAACTCTCTTCTGTTTTCGCATAATGTTAAAATGCCTCCTTGCATTGTACACTTGTGCGGTACAGTCAAGTACATTGCAATATATAAGCAAAACCAAGGCTACAAATACAGTACATAAATATCTGAGCAGGTTCATTCATAAAACATATGTGAATCTGATCAGATATTTATGTACCATTCCATGTACATTTATATTTGAAGACTTGGTTTTACTCATTTAGTAATGAACTCAACTGTAGTACAGTACCTATTAAGTAAACATTGTAGATTCTGTATAAAACATACCTTGAATGTTTTGTTTTTTTTTAAACATTTAAACATGCAAGTAGTTACAATGGTCAGAGTGTCGGTTGGTGGCAGAACTTTTTTCCTTGGTGCTTCCGTATATACTTCCCAACCTTTACAATGGCTGAAATCGTAGCTATAAATGGCTTCCAAACCTGCTTTGATTTGGGGTGTACCCTGTCATATCCATTTAAAATACAGGATATCAGCAGTTTCAGCCTTATTTAATGCCTCATCTCCCCAGAGTGTTTTGGAACTATATTTTTCATTATAGGTTTTATATTTTACCACCATGGAATGAGGTTCAAAATCGCAATGCATCAAAAGTATGGTGGGTTGTAGTGTAGACAGGTTAAGTGTAAAAATGTATTTTTATATCAAGAAATGGTGAGGCCAGCCAGATCAACTACTTATATTTTTACTCTGCATAAAAATGCATTGATTGATAATAGGCATGTAAAATAATGCTCAGAATTACCTGCAAAGGAGGCAGTCCGCAGCTTGAACTTAGACCCATAGTGGATGGCGAAGCACCTGTTGTTCTCAAGCTCATCTGGCCAGCTATCAAACTCCTTGCTGGAAGATTTGCCACCTCTCACCTCCTTGATAGTCCTGATATCTATAGCTCCTTCATATGAATTCTTGGCATTTGAGGTACCGTTCCTGAGCCAGATAACTTGGTGGGTTTCTCGCCGTACGTATACGGTGCGCCTTTCCGGCCGCTTTCGAGGATATAACTTCAGAACAATAGAACCGCGCTCTATGTAAGATATGAGCTGGTCCGCTTCGTGAATCAGTTGGTCTTGACCGCCGGGGAAGCTGGAGGAACTCATCGCTAATGTGTGCAGCAGACACCAGGGTCGACGAGCGAATGAATAAAATAACAGAAATGCTAACACCTATCGTACGATCCTGGTACATGAATGTATTCACAGGTTGGTAGGGATCGTTGGAGTATGAATAAATGCATTTGTTACGAGCGCGCCAGTGTTTAACGATGTTGAAAATATTCCGTATCACAAGCCTTTGCAGTTTGAAATAAAAAACTCGAATGAATGAATCAATAATATAAATAAATCAGTAAAAAAGTCGCAATCTTGCCTTGTGCGACTTGCCAGTTGCCTTGCCATCGCTGCGCTGGCTCTTGACTTGCTTGACTGACTTGACTGCGGTGCGTTCCGCAACGCTGTATCTATGTTCTTATTAAGCGCGCTTCAAAGTATTTTTGATTATTCGAGAGCTGCATCACACTATGACATGAGTGTTTCTGTTTATATTGGCTGTTTGATGTAGAAAATTAACAGTAGGTATTTGCATAACGACTAAGCGCTTATACCTAAAATCATATCATTACAATGAGCAACGTATTTTGTCAATAGCGTTCGAGCGTGATTCGGAAATTGAACTGAAACCAAAGCTGTGCGGTCCGTTTGGTTCTGTCTACAATGTTACATGGATGGATGGTTTAGCACGTGGCCAAGGAAGGGTCGGAAATAAATAACGCAATCACTCAATGCAGTGGCGATGGCGCCCCCCTGTCAGTGTCATCTAAGTGCCAAGCCGTGCGTGTATAAATAGCAGCAAGCAAGCATTAAATCTCTCGCTCGAGAAGTCGAGATTTTATGGTATGAAAGTGGTCGTCAATATTTATCAACTCAAAGCCCCGCGGAATGGCATTTAAAAAAGAACTTCAGTAGTTCTAAATTAGTCACTAGATGTCGTAGGCAAGACGTGGCGATGCCGATGGCGTGGCTTTTATCGTTCATCCTTAATTTGATTATAAAAAAAATACGCGTGTAGCACCGTACACGTGTTAGAAGTAAAACTTCTGTAGCTAGATCATTAAGTGGTACCTATACTATACACCTATACCTACCTATACTAAAAGAGATTTAAATTTCCAATTTTGAGATCCAATCTCTGCTTCAAGTTACTTTTATGTTTCAGACGTCCGATTATTTGAAATTATTTTATACTTGTACTTACTTTTAATACGTCATGTCATTTATTTCCCACCATTCCTTATCTACAATTTGTCGCGCTCGTGGTGATATACTTAACTCATTCAATAGTGTCACTACTATTTGCATCTCGCTCAGATTATATACCATCTGACGACGTCACGTCTTAAAACCGTCTCGCTCAAATGTATGCATTGCTTTGCTTGTCTCTGTGCCCAGTCCCTTTATTTAATTGATCGAGTACGTATTTTCAACTATTCCAAGTTAATGTGTACCTGCGGGGCTACCATAAGGCTTGCCACTCACCTCAGTCGCGCAGATAAATGACAAAGAAGATGGCTAAATCAATATATGGACGACTGCCCCAGACATGTACAAAGACTTCTCAACAGCCAATAGCATTTAAATATTCATTCATAAATTTAATTTACTGCGTCTGTATTTAGTTTGTAGAACTTGAAGAAAAAAATAATTAAATATAGGTAAATAAGAGTTGTTACTCAATACTCCGTGATTCCAATATGATTCCGTGACCTTTGCCGTCACTAGAAATAAGCACCATTTTGCAATAACATGCAACATAACGCCATCTAGCCACTCCTCTGGAAACCTCCTGTTTTCAACAGTTTTGCTAGTTGGCAATTATGTTGCATGTTATTTTTAACGATGGCAAAAGTCACTAATCAATGGCGGAATCATAGAGTATGAAGTGACAACTCTTAATTATTTAATCATTTCCTTCAAGTTCTACAAACTAACTAAAGACGCAGTAATTTATGAGAGAATATTTAAATGCTATCAATTGGCTGTTGAGAAGTCTTTGTACATGTCTGGGGCAGTCATTTTGCCAAATTGCCAACTCCTTTCGCGTCTCAATGTGATTTCTCCATAAAATAGCGCGCATTCATTATGATATGACATTAAATTGTGACAAAATGCGTGACTGGGGTGACTGGCGTGCCTTATGCTACCCCCGCTAACCTATACATACCTACTTTGCTAGGATTTTTTAGGGTTACTTCATCGCGAAGCGATGACGTAACTCTTATTTAATTTTATTCTTGACATTTCCTTAGTCCGCCATACGACATACCTCGATTTTGATATTTTACTTCAACATTATTGACTGGCATGAAGCATTAACTTTAAAATTACAAAAGCTTATTAAAATCAAAATCGTATAATTTCAACAGTTATAACAACAATTCAACTTTAAAATATGTATTACAAAAATTACATACAAACAAATAAGCGAAACAATAAGCCATTAAACTTATGGCTCTGTAAGCTGTAGACCTCGCTTTGGCCGTTTACTACAGATAAACATTAAATAGGTAGCACGTACTTAGTAGCTAAACTGCTAATTTGTGACTTGAACTGCACTATATAATAAAAAGTGGCTTTAGAACAGTTCTAGGTACCTACTTATTGTTTTCAAGAAGTCTTAATGCAGCCATCCATCACATCGGAATTTGCTTGAAAACTAAATATCACATTTGGATGATTCTAAGTGACTTTATGCGATTACTAGCTGCCCGTAGCGCGACTACGCAGCGCGTTTTAGGTATATTTACCGGCCACAAAACGATTCGTTCATCATTTTAGAAATCCATATCGACCCGTGTGACATTGATGAAACTCTTTTCTTACAAACTGTATGGATCGCATCGCACAACTGTCAAACA
Source organism: Argyresthia albistria (assembly GCA_963457715.1). Classification (NCBI taxonomy): domain Eukaryota; kingdom Metazoa; phylum Arthropoda; class Insecta; order Lepidoptera; family Argyresthiidae; genus Argyresthia; species Argyresthia albistria. Next base: position 1,441,906 of record OY735254.1, on the reverse strand, counting down.
TAAGTTCCGCTTCCAACAAAGAGGTTGAACGAAGTAGTTTTTGGTCACGTCACTGGTTTTGGCCATACCGGAAATCAAGAACTCGTGGAAGAATGCTTAAAATAATTTTTATTTGTTAACGTTTCATCAGGTTTTTCTCTCACTAATTAACATTCTTTATTGTACGAATGTATTATTATCTTATCTGATTAGTTAAAAACCGTATTGAAAATAGTTGCGGTTTTAAAAGTCTTCAGCCGACCCTGACGTCACCGATTCCAATTTCCGTTACATTTCTTAGCCACTCGTGATAGCACCCGGCTAGTAGTAATTGAAAAGCAAATATATGAATAACCCACAGTTGAGAGGTTAAATAAATTTTACCCCCGTGCCCCAAGAAGTTTTACTTCAAAAAGGTGTAATAATGGGTAGTTGGCAGTCACTTTTCATGCCAATGTGCTTTTCTTCTGCGAGAAAATGCGTAGTTTTTCTGGAAATCGAAAATGAAAATGGTACAATTTTGGTGAATGAAACGTAATTTGCTGAACGAATGTAGTATTGACAATATATGCATTAGCTTGATGGTCTCTTCGACGTATAGAGAAGCCGATTTTTGCATTTTGGTGACAAATATATTGGAGATTTCAACTTAATTTTCCGGGTAAACTGCGCATTTCCTCACAAAAATAAAAGCACTTTGGTAAGGAAAACGACCACCAGCTATCCATTAATACACCTTTTTATAATCAAATTAAGGATGAACGATATAAAAAGCATTCCCATGTCGATACAAAGCCATCTGTTGGCAGCTTTCAGAACTATTTTAAGCTGTCAGAAAATCGTCTATTGTTATCTATCTATTGGTGTCGGTCAGGTGTCGGTCAGGTGTCGGTCGATGCGGTCGATCGATGCGTCGTCGTCGTCGATGCCTACAAAATGCCTGCAGCGACTCAGAACAATAACTAAACAATAAATAAATAATAAAATAGACAGACATACAGGTTGGCAAGAAAGTCTAGAAATTAGATGATGGCAACATTCACAGACTACTGCGTGTTTTCTTTATTGCCATATTTGGATTGTCTATCAAAATACGCAATAGTGCTCTAATATGTCACTTATGTTGCCATTATTTATTTTCTAGACTTTCTTGCCAACCTGTATGTACGGGATTGGGATTTGTTAATTTTTTAACGCTCCTATTGCTTTGTTGTTTGTTCTGAGTTCAGCGAGCACGCTAAAAAACATCCTGCTGACTGACACTTCGAAGAATCTCTGCATTACAGAGCCAAATGGACCGTACGCCCACAGAGAAAGTAATCACTACGGAGAATCGTACCGTTCAGTTCATACATGTCTACAAAATTCACGAAAGGAATTTGGAAATTTAGAATTTCTTTCTTTTGGACTGCACTTCACGTCCTAACTTCGCAATCATTTCATTATTTCTGCTGCTAACTCTTCCCTGCTATCGAAACAATTTGACACTTTACCATGGCCGATGAAACTCCCGAGAAATGGACACGGGACAACAATACCAGTAAAGGTAAGTTAAAGTTGTTTGTTGATCGATAACTTTCTGGGTTTGCTGGAAGAGATCTCTTTTTAGAGATAAGCTTGCCTTTGTACATACCTTCTCTGTATCTTTTTGTGTTTTGTCTTTTATGTGCAATAAATATATACTTTAGGGTATGAAGGATTTGTGTCTCTTGTGTGGTTAATTAATAAGTCCGAATTATATTTCACTTTATGAATCTGTTTATTGGATAATTAACACAACAGGTTTACAATAAATTTAGCGAGTTCGGTATATAATCTACAAACGACTCCACTGAAAGTCGGATGGGGAACGACTGAGTTCATCAGTGGCTCGCGCGAAGGCTACCTCGGTTACAAATGTTGACTCAACAATACTGTGTCCCTACAGAAGCATGATTCTCCAACTGCTGGTGTCACATGGAATTTGCCAATCGATCTTCAATCTATTCTGTATTTTAACATCTATGGTTTTTTACAGGTATGAACATATCAACAAGCACATCAAGTTTTGAAGCTCTTGATCCTCACGATCCTAACCTCAGTCGGTTGGCCTCGGCTCTCTTTCAGAAGACATCAGACTACCTCACTGGGGAACTTACTTCTACTCAGGTAGGCTTCTTTGAAGAAGAATAGAAGAATATACTATACTATGTCTATGTCAGATACCTTAATCCTCACATCATTTTCTTCCAGGATCATTATCTCCTGTTGGAGGAGATAAACCAGCTCGCGATCACAAAGTATGCGGACATGCGTCACATCGCCGTCAACCTCGGCAAGATTGTCACAGGCTATAATGAAATGTGTAAGTGTTCACTCGACACCATAAATTACTACTAAAAACAATTAAATTAAATAAAAAATATCCTCGAGGTCACCGCCGCTGGCACCTGGAGCACGATTCTCGCGCATTTGATTTACGATATTTATACCTATATCAAGTGATTTTGTATGGGAATCTGTCAATATTGGTCTCTGTAGCCATATATCAAAGGCGCGAGCATCAACCCGCAGCACCTCGCTGTATCGCTAGGCTAATTCGCTGGATGAATTACTTGTTTGTAGGAAGAAATGTGATGTGGCATTTGTGATTCATAATTTAATAACTAATACAATTAATTATGCATGCCATGCTTCGAATGACGTTTCAAAGATGGCGTTCGTAGTTCTAAATTCTGATATTTCACGGGTAACTTGGTAGGTCTGTATCTACGTAGGGCAGGTATAAATATGTATTGTGTACAAACATAACTCTAAATCGTACCTAGCTGGTGGAATATCACTTAAGGCTTAAGGCCCTACAATAAAACCACCCTAAAAATGCATTAACTGTGATAGAATCATTTAAACTACTATTGAACCTATATGTTTATCTATATCTCTTATTTAAATCTTGTAGACAAATCAACACCACACATATATACAACACTCTGATATACACTAGGTAGGTTCCGACAGAAATACCAGCGCTATAAGTCTTCCTGTATTATATGCTGGACCGGAACCGTTTCACCGTCTGAATAAACGCATATCTTATCTTATCTTAATACCTCGACTGTCACTTCCAGTCAACTCAACAATCAGACCGCTGCTTCAGCAAATAGACCAAATGGAGGTCCAAGTCACAAAGTTCGAAGCCTCTGCTTACAAGCTGGACAGCTACACAAAACAGTTGAAGTCGCGGTTCAAGGAGTTGCATGAAAAGTAGCCAATGCGGCCGGTGATGCCCGCAGTAATAAGGTGAGTTTATAAGTTGGCACTTGGAAATAGGAATGATGACTGGTTAGATAAATAAGGAAAGCAAAGAGTCGTCAGTTTGATTGGTTTATTATTTTCTGTAAATAAGACCAACAGATTATTACGACATATTGTGATGCAGCAATATTTAACTATAGTTTTCACGGTTCTTAAAAGTATTTTGACTAACCATTCGTGATCCCTATTATAAGTTTCTATAGTTTTTGTACGATTGTAAAGTGTGCACCAACTTGTGATACTTCCATCACATACACTTTCTAAGTATGATTGAAATGCAGTTGAGTTAAGATATGTTATGAAAATGATGTTATAATTTATATTTAATCATGTGTTGTATAAATTTAAATTATGCATATTATAGTTTGTTTTCATACTAAGGACTTTTAATCAAGTGTCCTTTCGAACTTACGACATATTTGAAGTAGGCAGGTATAAGGTATAGAGCAACTTATATAGGTATAAGGCAGGTACTAGACTAGATAGTCGCCGACACGACTGCAGACGACGTGTTGCATGAGTGTGAGCTAGCCAGACAGCGTGCGTAGTTACCTTGCGAGTAAGTGTGACAGCGGTAGGCTCCTACTACCACAGATACTATAATATTATACTAATACAAATAGACCACCTAGAACAAAATATGACACCGGCGTAAACTGAGATGCAACAGAAGCTTATTGAAAAATTGCAAATTCCACGAGATAGCGCTAACATTTAAAGTACCTATTTATTCTAAGATTAGCGCCACCTAAAAGTATGTTAACTGAAACCATGGCGTTTAAAGTACAAATCTTACTCCTCACGCCATCTCTTTTTTACGAAGGGTTACTAATTCTAATTTGTATGGGATGAGCACCCTGTGCTACTACGCTCGCTCGCTCTCTCGGTCACTCTACACTACATGGTGTAACAGAAAGGTGTGTACAAGCCAAAAGAGGGTTGTTAGGGACTTCATTCTGAACAACTTTCACTATGGAACCGACTTGATCAGAGCAATTTTATTTTTCACTCCACCATACAGATCAGTTGAGCGCTAGGCCCGAAATGTACTGTGTTAATAAAAATAATCGGTCCCATAGTGAAAGTTGTTCAGAATGATGTCCCTAACAAACAACCCTCTTTCGGCTTGTACACCCCTTTCTGTTACACCCTGTATATCTTCGCTCCCTGTCGCGAGATGCGCGTGCACATCGGCCGGCAGAGTATGTTTTATTTATTTATTTACACAAGAATTTAAACATAGTTAAGTATTATGGGAACACCACTACTCATTAATTATTTATCGTATCTGAGATTCTGAGCAAGCAATAACATAATAACATAATGTATGTTACATCAATCCTAGAATCATAGCTGGATATAGGTAGCCTATTCTTAACAACGCCATGTACTAGAATTCGTTATTTTAGATATTGTTTTGACAGGTAGGTACCTACATTAACGAGTGAAATAAAATGCGACACATATTTTTTTACGTTTTTATAACAAGTAGTTCCAATAAAATTTTACAAGTTCGTTTTGTACAAGATCGGAGCTAAAATCTCCGCGTAAAACATAATCGGATTCAGATACATTATGTGGTTTGAATGGTGGATTGAGTGCACAAAAGATTATTAGGGTATTACTAGCGTTCGGGGGCGTATCCCAGTGTGGGTCTCGGCGCGCGGCGGCTGACTGTGGGGCCACGAGGGCCAATAACTACGACCCTACTTCATAGGATCACCTGTTCTGCGTACTTATCCCTATAAACAATGTTGCTTTTATTAAGCTGAACATATTTTGGGTAATGATGATACCCCATGACATGAATAACTTTTCCGAAAAAACATGGCCGCAAATGAAAAAAAAAAACGGTCAAGTGCGGGTCGGAATCGCACACCAAGGGTACCGTACTATCGTATGACAAAACTTTTTTTTTAAATTATTGTTTTGAGTGCTTAACTCAAAACAATAATTAAAAAAAAAGGTTGCCATTGTTCTCACGACCTACGGATTGAGAGCCTACTTCATTCCCGCTGAGCTACCTCAACGATGTAGGTTGACGCGAAATATACCATCATATTGAAATGCGTGGGTGTATCAAAACAATGGTCAATATCTTGTATGGGGACTTCATTTAATTTGTAATATCTCTCGTATTTCAGTATTTCCTATTTCGTATATACCTATCAAAAAATAACACAAACAATACAGAAAAGACATGAACAAAGGCAAGGTATTTATTGTTGTTGCGGCAACAGATATGCATACACATTCTGTGAAAATTTAAACTTTGTAGCTATTACGGTTCGTGCTCCAGGACCCGCTGACGGACGTACGGACAGACGGTCAGACACAGTGGAGCCTTAGTAATAGGGTTTTGGCAACCTTAGGGAACGGTACCCTAAAAACTAAACGTCAGTACCTACATCGACCCAACCAGTACCGTAGCATGCCAAGCGCGGTGCGCATTTTATCGCGGGAGGGTGAAGGACAGAACTTTACATAGTGCATAGGTGCGCGCCGCGCTCGCCATGCAACTGGTGCTGATGACAAGATACTAGGAAGATACAAAAAACTTTTATTTTGCAACCAAATGTTTCTAGAGGTGAGATGTTTATAAAATAATGATGGCTACTATCATTCCCCAAAATATCAACAGCTAATTTTTTTCTTGTATGAATCAGGCGGTTAGTGGTAAAGATATCGCAAGTATCATGTTAGCCACTCTAGTATATAGTAGGTACAAGACAACAGTCTTCCTTCTCAAAACCTTGGTGTTAACATTTGTGCTCGATCTGCTGTAATGCTATGGCCCGATTCTCGAACATGCCAATTCGGTGGAAAACTGTCAATTTCTCACGACACGGGAACTGTCAAATTGTATGTAGTTTTTTGTAAACAAAGTTTTGAGGCTTTCCAACCTGAATGCAGTCCTTTCAAATGTAAAAGTAGGGGATACATTTATTAGTATTATAAACCGCTAGCGAAACAAAACGTCGAATTATTTGCACGTTTACCTTTCTACCAGATGAGCTATTTTCCAACTACTGTCGCATTTCTCCATCGAATCTAAGTTTGAAGCTCACGCGCAGTCGTCAGAGAATACATTTTATGGTTCTTTATCGCAATAAAAAGCACAAAAATCCAAACCCTGTACTTGACACTGTCGTAAATAAGGTATAGTCACCAAAGCGCCATCTGGGTTTTAGCTTTCAGTTTTCCTCTTAATTGAAAGTGTGGACGCAAATTGTCTACATGTCATACGAATAGGTCAATAGTTTACGTGCACGCTTTCAATTCGCATGAGTGAGAATCGGTCTCCTGGCATTCAATATTAGGTACTGGCTTAGTTTCAGGTCAGGTGATCCAACGAAGTCGCTGGGCGGATCACAACATTGAATAGTTCACGTTATGCGTGCAATTTGAGCAAAATTAACAAGACTAATGACATCACAACTTAATAATACTGTCTCTTGTGCTAGCTTATAGTAATTATTGCGATGATAATTATTGCATTACGCTGACCCAGGTAGGGCGCAGGGGGCTGAAGGGGGGGGGGGGGGTCGCCCCCTGCAGCCCCTCACGCCCCCCTGAGTGCGCGCCTCTAGTTTGATTGAGCAACGTGCCAGCCGAACGGACCCACATACTGATCACACGAACCCTGTGGTAACTACGGATCCCTAATTTTATTAATCAAATTCATTTCGACTTCCTAGGGGCGTATAAGTTTTAAAAGCGTTACATTCAAAAGTCTTCACAAAATTGTATAACTTACCATAATCTATAATTATTATTTTTTTCAATTAAAAGATAATAATATGTATTTTATTTATTATCTCTTATAATCTACAAATAAGTCTTTCCTAATATAGATATAGAAAAAAAGGTAACTAAAATTGAACGAAGCTTTCGTATAGATTGGTGGAAAGTATGTTTGAAGTATGTACTTATAGGTATGTAAGTTACTTAAGACTTATATTGGTTAAATTACAAGGATAGGGTTACTTTATTCAATTCCCAGTACCACAATAAACTGGCTCTATTCAATGTATTAGATAACTGGAGTCTCAACCGATGTTTAAGCAAAATTGACAATACGATATAAATCACCAAACTCACTACGACAACCGAAATAACTTATTACAAACACAACAAATGTAACAACGTAACAGTGTAAATATTTTGTTTCTATACATAGTGTTATTTTATGCGCAGTATTATATCAATATCATTAGCACAGGTGCGTAATGTTGTCGTACCCATTTTATACTCCCTTCTATACATTTAGTTGGCATTTAACTTTACAACTAATAACTCAATATGCGCCTCTGAGATACCTAATTAGTCGCGTCTTCGTCTCGAATCAAACTATTATCAGCACGGCTCTAGAAGTTAGATATTGAAACGCCTACTTCGCCCTGAATATCTACATAGTATATCTCATGTTCAACTTATTTAACTTTGAGTATATTACCCACAGAGCAACGGAACTTCATATCCCGACGCAGCTGTAGACGCGTTTACTAATTACCGTACAAACTAAGAATGTTGTCGTTATAAATACATTTATTGACAACGATTGACATCAATCTCGGCTCGTATCAGGACCTATACTCTATCCATGTTTAGAAGCAACTTGACAGCTAACCTAAAACTTCATAAAATCC